>CM025784.1:47789219-47942813 GCA_014636745.2 Centella asiatica | reverse complement strand
TTATTTATTTATTTATTTATTTTAAATGAAGCAAAAATTATATGTATACCGAATTTGTTTAGTCTGAACGTCTTCTGCGATTGAGTTGAATCTCTTGGACAATTTTGTTTTGCACAATATTATGAATCCCTTGTTAATCATTTTACAATTTAGTAAACATTTTGAAATCAAAATTCTACGAAATAAGTTGTACGATTTCGAAGTATGGTTGATCTGTCCTTTATTGCAACTCTTTTATTAGTTACATTGCACACGAGTTATAAGCTGAGTAACAATATACAACAAGAATTAAAAATAAAAAAGTTAACCTGTGTAACAATGGAATCAGAAGCTTTTCGTTGCTTGACATTGTTTTCTTTATCGACAATTTGTTTAATCTTTTTCCTTCGAACGTTCGTATATGCACGTATCCTCCTCCTGCCAATAAAATTAAACTTATTAAGAAATCAAGAAAAAACATGCATATATATATGTACACACGTGTATGCTGAAGATCGAACGAACTTACCACAATTTCTGATGAAAGAGATAAAATGTAAACACACATGCATAAATGGCCAGCCATTTATAATTGTGCGTGTTCGATTAATTAATTGGAAAATTGTAATTAATTAGCATATAAATGAATGCAGTCGATCAATCACACATGTAGACCAGGAGTCCAGTTGTAATTAACATAATCATGTATGCACATAAATACTTAATCATATATGCACACAGTTCAGTAATCTTTTAAAATAATGAATAATTATATTATAGATAATAAATGTAATTAATACAGTGACTGTTACAATTCAAAAACACTTTATTTTTTCTTTACAAGGAACTTATTCTTCCACTTGTACATAAACGTAAACTATGTGTCAATTGTCCAAATATAACACTAACTTCGACTTTTGAAAGTTAATTTGACTTGTTTTTTAACTTAAATTTTATGATATTCGTGTAATATTCTAAAATAATAAAAGTTGAAATTAGCGTATATTAGTTGGTAGATATATTATAAAATAAAATTAAGATAATTGAGCTACAACTTATTTTTCATATCCTATTCATTAATTTTATGCCTACCAATTCACAATTTATTTACAAAATCCAACTGCATGTATTGAAAGAGCAATAAATAAATAAAAGGATACCTAATATTTCTCTTTTTTTGTGTGATGTGTATTATGATTCTTATAACCATGTATAATTAATACATTTTCAATGGGCTAATATAAGACATGTTAATTTTAAAATAATTAAAAAATATATATAATGAGTTCAAAAAACTTCAAAATATTCACATGTTGTATTGTTTTGGCGTACTCTTCTAATCCTTACGGTTAAATTTTTAATAAATATTTTGAAAACTAAATTATAGATTGAACAAATAAGATTATAAAAATGACATATAGCTCATTTATCTTTTCCCTTGTAAAGTTCATGATTGTATTGGTTAGAATTAATTGAATTCGTACAAATTTCATACTTAAAATCGAGTAAATTTGATTCTAAAGAGTCAAAATATAATATAATGATAGAAATATTAAAATTTAAAAATTATTCCCTACGTCCCACTATTTAAGTATTTTTTTCACATAGAATTTTAGTTATAAAATGAGACTTAACTGGAGGTACTAATGAAATACTTTAAAAAATGAATAGTAAGATAAGAACCAAGTGGAATTACATGAAATTATAAGCAGTTATTATATACTTCATTAGTTTCAGTTTATTTATAACATTTTTATGTTTTAGATGTCCCACTTTATAATATATATATTTTTTAAAAAGTTTCATAGTATAATTTATTTGAAATTCCATTCAAACATATGCTTTATGTGGTATCACCATACTTTAATCATTTGTCTTTTCTACTACTTTTATCAATTTTAAATACAGGGAACTCCGTTTAAATTATTCTGGTGGATTCTTTCTAATCTATTTCTTTTATGATCTCATTGGAATTCATATAAAAACATTTTTTATTTGATATAGCTATTTGTGCAAGTATTTTACAATTAAGAAACAACTATTTCTTATACAAATCATGTATTAATCGACTATAACCACCGCGTCGTAACTCTTTTTCGACAATAGGATCACGGTTGGCTTTAAGAAAAGGCAAAGATCACTCCTACTCTCTTAAGCAGATGATGACAATGAACATGATTACGACGATGAGCAATAAGGTCTGAAACTCGGTCTACTTGTTCCTACAAAATCTCATATGATTCGTTACGAGTTATTTCCTGACTGTTCTCTCCGATAAGTATATAGATCCAAGGAAGCTAATATATTTTATATAGCGATTCTTTTATGGAGGTACAAACGGCGAATCTTCTCACCACCCATATCAAGATCAAGACAAAAAAGAAAGACAGCTAATTTTCGTAATAAAACATCGCCTAAATTCTTAAAAAATAAAAAATAAATTCCCGCATCTTTTCGATTGGAAACAGGAGGATTTCTCAAATCCAATGAAAAACCTATAATGACTTGTACCACTTATTTGAGAAGACAATATAAACAAATTAATCACAACTCCATTTTTTTCTTAATGTGCTTAAAACTTATAAGCTTGCAAATGACAAGAGACGAGTAGTCATCAAATATGCAACAATATTACTAAATCATTAAAGAAATAATAAACGTTTCATGTTAAGTGCTTTTTAATAGATTTTAACGAATTTTTAATAATTTAAAATTTCTTAAATTGTAAATAATTAACAAATAATGAATAATAGAATATACTAAAAAGATATTTTATCTTTTATTTACAAGTTTATAAGCTAAAAAATAAATACTCTTGAATTGTATGAGAGAGTTATCAGGGCAATGGAAATGGAAACGAACGAGAAAGAGTGTAAAATGGAAGAAGTGTCGCCATCGTCACCAGCAGCAATAAGCATAGAGGTGGTCGGAAAAGATCTGATTCACAACATACTAAGCAGACTGCCGGCGGTATCCTTCGCATCGGCGGCGTGTGTTAGCCGCTCCTGGAATCATATCTGCGATTCTATCCTCTCCACCCCCAAACTCTCCTCCGCTCTCTCCCTCAATCCTTCTCTCAAGGTAAGATTGTTGATTCATATTCATATATGTACAGTACTATTCTGCTCTTCTTCTTTTTCGGATTATCTTAAATTGAAATTGATAATTTGTTCTCGTCAAATTGTTGTATAGGATGGTATAGAAGAAGTTTTTAATAAGGTTTTTGCTGAACCAATTCGCCCCCATTTTGCCATTGTCTCAGTTGGCGCTTCCTTTTCTCATCACGAGGCTTGCCATCTCGTATGATCTCTCTCTCTCTGTTTGTTCACTTTACAACCAATGTTTGGACGGCAGTTAAATAGCATCAATTGCAGATTACTGAAAAATTAGGAAGCACAGTCCCTTTGGTTTCTACTGCACCTTCTGGACTAATAGGAAGAGATGTAGCTACAGATGAAGTCAAAGAGGTCCGCTATCATTTTTTGTACTTGTTCTTATTGGAAATTTTGAGTATTTGAAATTAATATTTATTGTATCTGGGGTTGCCCATTGTCCAGATTCAGTGGGAAGAAGAAATCGAAGATGAAATTGATGATTATTTTTCCGCTCATTATAATCACGATCCTTTTATCGAGGATTCTCATTCTGCTAAGAAGAATACAGCCGTTTTGTTAACTGTTGGGTTCTTTCCCGGATTAAAATTTGCCACCGTCCCAATGTTCCAATCAAAGAAGGTAAATTGAGGCACTTTTCTTTTAGAGCTTTCTTCAACATTTGCTTCGTTATGCACATCAAAGTTATTTTGTCCAACCATTGTGTTTGAGGATTTGGTAATGAAGTTAGTTTAGAAATAGGGTATTCAATTAAAGATGGAATTTTCATAAGGTCTTTTCACATACCATTTTATGCGTGGAAAGTTAACTTTTAGGTACTGCATATAGGATTTTCCATACGTGGATGAGTTTGTGTCAGATATAAGGCAATGCACGGCTCATGTTTCTGGCTGCACATCTCCTATTGGGATAATGTTGTTTGCAGTAAGTTGACACTCTTCTACTTTTACTTTACGTTTCCGTTCTTTTTATTTTTTTCAATTCATTATCCATTTAGCAGGATTTCTGCAGTAAATAGTACCATTGGTCTACCTCTCACTATTTGGTATTCTAAAATGTGATTTACAATGATTTGTTAGGATATCAAAACTGATTCGGAACAGCTCCTTGAAAAGCTGGGTGAGTTTCTTTACATCTTTGTATATATACTGAACATATTTCTTCAAGCAAAGATGTACCTTAGTTTTGTTCCTGTAAATTATTGCTTGAGACATGCATCCCGTTATTTCTCTTTAAACTTGATATATATAAATGAGACAGAGACCTGGGATGAACTGTTGTAAGCTGGAAATCTATGTGAATTATTGCTCAACATATATTGTGACCTCTGAATTTAGATGTGACATCAATATAGGATGAAATTTTACTTCATTGTCGAGCTGTGTGGTTTTTATCATGTTCATGTACTTTTTTTGAGTGTTATTGCTTTAGTGATTTCTCAGAGTGCTGTGTATTTGACCAACTTGTTATTGCTCCTTTTGATCAAGACACATTCTTTTCTAATGATCGAATTCAAATTTTATTCATATTACTTATATAGATTATTATTATAATGCATTTCTTGCAGATTATGCCATGTCTCCAGATACTTTTATTGTTGGTGATGGGAAAGGTGTGTTTGTGTATGGAGGTGATAATATGAACAAGAACGTAAAGAGGGCAAACCTAAATCCAGTTACTGCTGCTGTTGCACTTCTGTTTATGAAGGATAGGGACAAGCCTCATGGTACTGCTCTTCATATATTGCATCCTTCTGAAACTTAGGATTAGTTGAATTTGTTAATCTGAACTCTTCTTTCAATATCTTGTCAAAAAGGTCTATCTAGTTGGTGGTAATATACTATGATTAAGTATGTCCCAAGTACTAATTTAACTGTTATGTAATTGGTTAAAATATACTATAACAGAATTTGTGGGGGTTAGGTAATCTACAAATTCAAAATTTAGTCCAATTAATGGATTGCTAATAATATAATTGAAATGATAGAGATGGTAACGTGGGTGGGACCTTGTCACTGATTGACTAAAGAAGAGACTACTTTTGACTATTGATTTTTCCCTCCTGTGATAGTTCACGGTTTTTGATATTTACGGTGGAACAATAGATAGGATGCTTCCCTTGTGTTTGTTGTTTCCTTCTGGGAGTACCATCTATATGTGCCTACAATTCTATTGAACATATCATTCAGTCATTATGCATCCTAAATGTTGATGAAATAATGTAGTGTTTCAGTTTTTTACCATTATGTTCTCTTTGGCTACCGATTTCCTATTCGATTCAACTGATTAACTTTAATACCATGTGCTATTTTTTGGGTTATGACCAGCAGGTCCAGCAAATATGCAATTTGATGTTGCATTATCCAGTGGCCTGTTACCTATAGGTCCAACATTCAAGGCAATTTCTGTTAAAGATAAACGTAATGAAGGTTCAACGTGGCTCACTGCCAAAAGGGATGGGTTTGCTGAGAGCCTTGATGGTCAAACTATTCTCAACCACATTTATGAAGAAGTACTGTGTGATATCTTCCTTCAGTGTATTTCTAGTTTCTTGGCCTATATTATCAAAGATAGGTTTATTTCAACAGGAAGTCCTTTTATTATTTATGAGTTGTTCTTTTAAGTGTATGCTTATTTTCTGTGTGTATTTCATCTTCTTGTTTGCAACTAGGCTGCAAAATAGTTGATTAATTTTGTCAATCAAATTATATGATAGTATATTTGAGCTCTGTTTTTTTTTTCTTTTTTTAAATTTAGTTTATCTAAGCTTATTCATTGTCACAGATGGGAGATCGTATTCAGTATCCTGCTTTCTACATTGGGGTTGTGGAAAAAAGAAAATGCTCAGTTGGGTTGGATAAAGTGAAATGGATGACATCCCAAGTATTCCACGAAGTTTATGGGTAAATGTGAAGCTTGATCTCTTTTGTATATTTTTTCACTTGTTTGACAATGTGGCAATGAATCTACATTTGAAAGTCAAATCAAGTTATTTTGTAAAATAGAAACTTGGGGTTATTAGTTTTAAATCTCAATATAATAACTGAGTACTTTTCCGATTGTTGACACTTAATATTGCTGGAAAATAATTAAAAGAACTTGTCAATTTTGAAAATTAGAAAATGTCTCGGTTCAAGTTTTGAATGTCTAAGTGATTTTATAGTGTTTTCGAATCTGTGTTTCAACCTTAGGTAGAGAAAACTGTTGTTACTTGAGCTTGTTGGTTTCTTTCATCTGAAAAAATATTTGCTGGTCTTGTATATGCTGTGTAGTGCTGTACTATTTTTTTCATCTTAAGATTTTGTACTTTAAATTTGCAGAGGAGATGAGGAGTACCTATATGTTGGCAGTGGTGGTATCAAAACCGGCAATATCTTTCGCTTTTTCCATTCAGATATACATGGGGCATTGTCTTCTTGTAGCAATGTTTCTGATAAGTTTAGACATTTGAAGCAAGATTGGAATGTTGGAAGTTCGCGTTGTTCGAGCACTTTTCCTGCTAAAGGTGACAAAAAGAAAATCATTGGTGGTATAATCTTCTCTTGCTGTGGTCGTGGTGAGCATTTTTTTGGGCAACGTAATGTTGATAGCTCTCCTTTCTTGGAGAATTTTCCTGGGGTTACGTTGGCTGGATCATTTTGTGGTGAAGAAATTTGTCGTGGCAATTCAAGCTCGTATAGTCGTGAATCAGAACAAGGCTCTTACCGTTGCTGTGTCCATTCATACGGTAGTGTTTACTTAGTCATGTCTTATACTCCATCCATATCAGATGTATAGATCCCCACACTGAATGCTTTGATAGTTTGACAAAACCAGAATCTGATCTGATGGTTTGTTTGGACATCCCCTGTACTTATTAGTAGAGCAATTATGAAATGTATGGGACATAGAGTTAAAATTGTTTATGTTTTATATATTGGCGATGATTTGACAAATAAGTAGTTCTTAGTGTTTGAGTTATACTAATTGTACTATTCGTTTGGGAAACGAGAAAAATCTCCATCCCTCTTTTATGGTTCTGGTGGTCTTGGAAGTCTCAACTGGCTTTTACTCAGTTGAGAAGTTACATTCATGAACAGAAGAATTGATTGTAAGATGTCAACACAATATAACACTTGAACATTCCGAAAGTAGGATATATAACGGATAAAAACTAAAGTTTGTACATGCATGTTTTGGGGGCACGGTGGAGGGTCACATCTTGCTCTTCAAAATCACAATATTTCTACAACATTTTTGTTTATGCAATTGACTTGTACGTGAAGTCGAGAGCTTTCCAAGTTCCCTTCTCCAATGTAGTTGTGACTTGTGATACCATCTGGTTTATTTGGTGGGCTTCAGTCTTCGACTTAATTTATGAAATGCTTCCGGCACGTACAAACTGCATCTATATATATATACACTATGTACAAATACATATAGACGTATATATTTCACAATTATGCGCACGCACGCCTACACATGTACAAACAATTTATACCTATATAATGCCCCCAACCCCACCACACACTCTACAATTTTCCAGAAACCTTAGAATACAAAATTGAGGCTTCAAGAAATTTGCTACAATTATTCCATGCATTGCAAATTGCGTTGTATACATACATATTAAGTTCTACAAAATGAGATTATCTGAACTTCATGAAACACACCCTAAAAAACATTTGCAGTAATTGAGGTCAAATGACATTGGTAGAGCTAAATGAGATCAAATCCATGTACATGTACATGTGTGTATGTGGAATTCCAACTTTTTTAGAACAAAAAAATGGAATCGTTTAGAACTACTAGTGAACATCATGATATTGGCACGGCTCAATCAAAATAAAGGACCCAGTACTACACTTTTGGGAATTTTGATTTGATTGAGCCATTCCAACATCATTCATTACTTCTATATTAAAACTGCAAATATTTATGTGTGCTCACCTCGTTTATATCTCTGGTCACAATCTAAAACCTCGACCATCAAAATTTTCCTTTGATGGCAATAGAACATGAAGATATATATATATATATATATATATATATATATATATATATATATATATATATATATGATTGTAAAAATCTACAGAATCTCCGAAAAAATGTTGTGATCCATGTAAGACTCGAGAGCTAACTGTGATGGATGGGAGATGGAAAGAAAAAGACGAATGAAGAAGTTTGGAATTGTAAGGATCAATAAATAAGCAAGAAAAATAAAAACGGTTGAAATGTCTTGAGACTTTTGAGCTTGAAAGAGTAAATTTTTATATACAATAAAAATTTTCCATGGTCTTCCAAGAAACAATTAGTGGTTGATGACAATTAACACAATTAAAAAAAGAAGTCTCTTTCCACTATAGTATTTCCATTTTAATCGGTAATAATTAATTGCCTTTAATTATTTGCCAACCAATATAAACCTAATTAATACCTGCTACTAAAATTATTACCATCATCATTATGTCAGCGGAATTTGTTTTTTATCCCAAAGAATCAAAATTATTTTCCTACGACATTCTTCATTGTTGAAACTTAACCTTTACAATGATTGGTCAAGGGTGTAGTAGAGCACATTGAATTAAACATGAAAAAAGAATGTACAAACCAAAAGCTAAAAGCCAAACCATATGTGTTGCTCCAAGTATCGGTCAATCTGATTTCTGATATATTTTTTATACTCCGGCTGACCAGTCAACCGCTCACTCATCCAGTAATTCTTAATTTCCCATTTTTCTCAAATATCCACATTTTTCTACGCGATTATGCCATCTCTTTCACCTTTTTTTTTTGGTGGGGGGTGGGTGTTCGATTATTCGACAACAATATTTGAAGATGGGCTCTCTCTTCTTCCCTCGGGTGATTGAACTCTGAAATTCATCATTTTAGTTGGTAACCTTGACCAAGTTTTGTGAAGACATGTGGGTCGAATTGAAGTAAATTATGCTTTGATTTTGAATTCATTAACTTGAATTGTGGATCATCGATTTGACTGGTTATAAGATGAATCACGATTTGATTCATAATCTATCTTATGGGTCAAATCGCTCAATATGACGAGCAAAAATGAATATTGTTAGGTATGTATTAATAACACATAATTATGTACTAATAATATCAGTACAGCACCGCAATGTAAAGCTTTAAGTCTCCAGCCTGTATATATAGTTGAGTTTAGCAGTTAAAACGACATTAATCGGTGATTCTGTTTTGTATGGACCAAGTCACGAAGCCATGGTGGCAGGCAGTATATGTATAGACAAACCAAATTCTCAACTTCCTCCGTGGTCGAATTGAGTTGGGTAGGAAAAGGTTTTACAATCATTTATGCTCATCCCTCGTGTCATCCTTAGCTTAATTAATTCGACTTTTGGTCAAAAATCCAACAACTCGAATCGAATTGCTCTACAAAGACTAGTATTAGATTCCAAGAGATGATTAGAATAGTTTACAATTATCTGATTATTTGGTTGAACTTAGGTAGGATGATTCTTGATCGCTTCGGTGTCTTGGGCACTTAAAGCTGCCCAGAAAATCATAGCTTCTCAAAACCCCTGTAGCTTTTCGTTTGTATTTACACCTAATGCCTTGTCTCATTGTTCTATCATCAAGATCATGCTTATTCTCGCTTTGACAGTTATCATAATTACAAATCTGGACCCTTTCAAATGAGAGAGAACTCTAATAATCAGGGACAATAACCTCATGTATAGAGATCACGGCAGCGAATTCAAGATCACAAGTTTCAATCCACTAATGTGGCCAAGGATGATGTTGAACTTGTTGATATGGCTCATAACAATCACAAACTTTCTACTGTAGGTCATCGGATAATGTATATATCTGTACGCGACCATAGCCAACATATGATATTTCATGGTAAACATTTCTTCATTATTCGGAGGTAGTCAAAACGTTTCTGCTGCAACATAACAGCCATTACAAGGACAAATTGAGGTACAACGACGGCCATTATCAATTTATCATACATCAATTAACATATGATTTGGTTTCGCAATAGAAGAGTCTTCCAAAATAACCATAATGGTGTAAATGCACATGGAGTACGGATAAAAGGACTTTGCATGTCCATTTTGGTCGACATCTCCCATAATAATCACTTGGAACTGACACGCAGGAAAAGAAAATCTAGTCTTGACATTTGAGTTTTAGAGTCTTATTTCCATGAAAAGAAAATTCCAACTACTATAGAGATCGGAAAATAGAAGCCCTCAAATGGAAATCCCAAAAGACTTCTTCAACTTCTCAACCTCTAAGTACACTGTTGAATATGGTAGGAACTCTGAGAAATAACTCTTACTAAGATCATTAATTGCAACTGCAAGTTTAGGAATTTCTAGCGTCTCCTCATGAGTGAGAGTCCTAACAAACCTTGCAGGATTTCCAGCCCAAAGCTCTCCAGTAGGGATTCTCCGCCCTGGGGGAACCACAGATCCAGCTTCAAGGATAGAATGGGTCTCAACCAGTGAGCCTTCCATAAGTATGGAGTGCTGCCCGATGATGCATTCTGGCTCAATCGTGCAGGAACGCAGGAGACAGTATGCACCAATGGTCACAAACCTTTCAACTGAAGTCTCTGCTGGCAGCCCTGGAATATACAGAAGAAGTAATACTAAGATGAAAAACAATTTCAACAGTTCTTTACATGTTTTTCAACAGACTTTCAATTGTTCTGGTCCCTCAGCAATAACGTTATATGAATTAAATAATTAATGCAGAGGACAAACCGACAAATACAAGATTCATGATGTAGTGTGTGGCTGTATATATGTAGAATGAAATTGTTAAAATGGCAATAACTAAAATGAAATATAGATAGGAAATCAGCAGCAGAAGATTATGGCCACCTAAAGTCTTTTTATTAACTCAGAGAAAGTTTAAAAACCTGAAACCTTCTTATTCTAGTTTTTTTTATAGGGCCAGTATTGAAGGATAGTTGATAAATCATGAATGATATCATGTACCACAAAAATCCCCACTTCGAAGTTAATGTATCATAACATGAATATTTTGTATGCTATAGAAAATTAACAAAAAATGTAACATGCATATGAAATATGAATAAGATAATTTATTGGAAACCAAACATATTACTATATCAGTGTCACCATGATGTAGAGCATTGTTCTAAAACTAAAATGATTAAAAACTTGAATAGTGGTTAAAATACTCTAATCCAGGTTATTAAATAATAAAATGGCACGAGAGATGACTGGTGTATTAGACTTTCAAGCCAGACCACGCAATTCAGCATTAACATCAAAATATATTTACAACTGGATCAGTGAAAGGCTTCTTATTCTTTGTTTTACTCTTTAGAATCTGAAAGAAATATCCAAGTCATATTGCTTACTTTAGAAAGTACAGTAAGGTGTATCATCTGTTAAGGTACGTCTAAGGTGTATCATCTGTTAAGGTACGTCTCATATGGCAGCTTATACTTGTGAGATTGTGCCATTCTAGATACATCATGTGATACGTATGGAGTTGCCTCTATATCATATAGTATGATATACACCCATCGTATAATTCTAATAACTATGAAGAATCAGTATAGTTCATTCTTCTAACTGTAACAGGATGTGGTTTCTGAGGATATAATGAATACAAGGAAATCGATTCTTCAAAAAAAATTATAGCCTTCATATGAATTCCATAGTGTAACAAAGGGTCCAAAAGCTGTCTGCATACAGCAATTGCACAATACTTCAAAATTTTTAAACAACGAATGTGATTAATGACCGGAAAATGATAAACAGAATATGTGGGAAAGACAAATCATGTTTCACAAAGTACTCAGTATGTGAAATTTTATTGCGACACATATGATTAGTCAAACAGATTACATTTTGTATTTGTAATGAGTAAGGGATTCACCAAGTACAGCTTTAACTCGCAGGCACATAAATACTTATCTAAACTCTCTGCTATAGCAATAGCTTCTTCGAATCTGGTGCTTACTCCATCATGCCCACTTGCTTAATTTTGGTTCTGCTTTCAGATTACGTCAAGCCCAAGTGCTCAATGATAAGTCCCAAAGAGTCTCAGCTCTCAACTAGATTCAAGCAATGCTACAGGTGGTTCCAGAAATAAGCTAAGCTAGTCTCAGTTGATATGTCAAAGCAATCTTGTACAAGTCCTGGCTCCTAGCACTTTAAAAGAACTGGTGGGTTTTATAGATGGGAATTAGCTTTATGTACTCTCTTCCTCAGATTTGCTTAGAGCAGAGAGTCAATTTGAGAAAATGGCAGCTGCACTAATGTGATACACCAATCAGCTGACAAATACTAGGTTGAATTTAGGTTTCCCATTTTTCCACAATCTTAGGATATACAGCACTTCCTCATATTTGAACAAAACTCTCAGAAACAAAACCAAAGGAGTCAATTCTAATCAATAAATCTAAAGATATCAACCCAAGTAAGAAAATTGCAAGTGTCTGATGAAATTAAACTAAAATCACACAAATGAGTTGCATTAGACTCGATAAAATTTAGGTTTTCTTATATAATGAGTATCAAATTTCTAGCTAAACACTAAAAACAGTTTCTTCAAACCTGTTGGTGATGACCAAGCGGCATGAATGACAGATTTCTCCTGAACATTGGAGCAGAAGCCGACAGTGATCTTGTTGAGATCGCCCCGAAGAACCGACCCGTTCCAGACGGATGCTCCATCGCAGACCCTGACCTGACCGGCGAGAACCACGTTAGGCGCCACATAGGCATCGACCGCAATCTTCGGAAGCCACTGGCCCAATGGAATGATCTGTCTCTGTCCTCTGTAATCCCACTTAACTCGATCCGGTGATTCGGTAACCTTAGGCGGCGACGTTGTCGCCTTGGCCGCCGTCGCCGCCGCTTCTGTAGCGAGAGCGCGGGAAAGGAGCTGGTGGTGCCGTGAAGCTTGGATTGAGGAAAGGGCTTTCCTGGATAACCTAGCGACAGCTGCCATTTTCTGTAATTTGATCGAACAGAATAGAGTTGTGAGCCAGAGAGAGGTCAAGCAACGTGTGGCCGGTCAAGAAATTTGGGGAAGGTGGCAGATCCGGTCCAGAGCACAAGGACCGGTTTAACTCACGGGCCAGTTCATGAATTATAATACATCTCATTCATAATAATGGTTCATAATAATATTCACTTAAACTTTTTTTATCTCGGTTTAGGTGAATTTTTATGTCAAATATTTTTTTTTACAAAAATTATGTATATTAATATTTTAAAAATATTTTGATTACTATTTTTTAAGTTAACTAAACTATTTAATATATAAAAAATTAATTAAATTTACGTGCGAAAAAAGTCAAATAACAATTATTATTAATGGAATAAAGTTATATTTCTTTAATTATGATTTTAGTTTATAATCATTAAACTACTTAAGAAAGTACTCCTTAATATACTTTTGAAAAAATCAACATTAGATATGGACTTTTGCCTCCTCAGCTCAAAAATAAAGGAAAATAAATTACTCCGTATTCTATATATACATTTTAGATGCCGTGATATAAATATTTAGATAAAATGAAAGTATAAAATTTATTAAAATAATAGTTACACCACAACGCATAGTTCATGAAAATTGTGTGTATATTAGTGTTCATAACTTTGTTTTTTTTTTTTTTTTGTATAAATGAATTTACTGTCTAAAATTCACACATTTACTCATATAATTAATAAAAATGTTAACCATCAAACTTTTTACTTTTCGAATAAATGATCATACAATCATATCTTATATGGGGTCTTAGTATCTCTAATTTTACCTTTTAAGGTATTAGCATCATAAAATTACTAAAATGGGATTTTATTATTTAATTTCAAATTGTGATTTCTTGATTTGATTCGATTTTCATTTTAATCTTTAATGCCTCCTAATGATATTTCCTGCTAAGATAATGCTATTTCAACTTTCAAGTTGGTTTCCTTATCATGAAATAGCGTATTGATAGACGTTGGTCTGAATTTAGGCCCATACTCTTCCCAAGTGATTTGGGCTGTTTACGAGTCTGCTCGCCTCTTCGGCTCCCTTTGATAAAGATTTCTAATTTTTATTTTTTCGTGCTTTTCTTTTCCTATTCCTTTTTCTGTCCAACTGTTTTTTCAATTCTGTCGTATACACAAAACTTGTTATATGTATAGATAGTGTTCACGATTAAAAAAAAAGATCGACCCTTAGATTAGACGGTTACTAATTTGATTAAAAAATAATACTAGTTTTTTGAATTCTTTTTCTTTTATTCTGCACGAACCGTTAGTAGTTTGATTTTAATTTTATTCTCTCTCTCTCTCTCTCTCTCTCTCTCTCTTCCTTCCTCCTCTTCTGACCCGTTCAGAAGCAAAAACAGTTATCTTCTTCTTCTTCTTACATCTGTCTTCCGTCCAAATACATTCCTTATCTCCTTCTTCAACTAAAAATTGATTTTTTGGCATTGGCAGTATAGTGTACCAAACATCTCCCTACACCAAATTGAAAATTCTAAATCAAATAAGTATTTTACATTTATTTTGAATAAATTTGTTGTAAACATTGATTTGAGTTGTAATCATAATAATTATTGTACATGAATATTTATATACATAATAATCCTGGAAGAGTTATATTCTCCAAACCCGGCCGGAGCTACAATTATTACATACATAAATTGCAAATATAGAACAGGAGATCTCCGCGAATAACGTACATCTACTTATCTATACAGATTCTTATATATATATATAATGTACTGAAACATCATAGAATTTTCATCCATCAAATTAAGCAGCTTAGTGTATATAATATTTCAATAAGGAGATGATTGGATGCATATATGTATGCTTCCTTTGTAATTTAGTGGTCATGAACTAATCCATCCTGCTGGAACCTGCATTTTCAAAATTTTAATTTCTGAGAAATAAAACGCCGTGAACAGGGATATGTATATCAATTTTAATTTCGGAGGGGAAAACGATTCTCCTCTCCGAGAAATTAATTAAAACAAATTCATCCAATGAATGAAAACCTAAACTAAAATATATCGAACATGCAACCCCATATGCAATCGATTACGAGGGAGAGAATCATTGAATCTTGAAGTGTATTTTGCTAAGACGTACTTGACATTCAAAACAATGTCATGAGAAGAGCGAAATTGTTCCTTGGAGACGGGAATGAGTTGTTCATATTATAGTATATATCTTATGAGTGAATTGATGTGTAATTAACTAGGTCTAAAGGCAATGGAGCTATATATGGAAGTGAATCTCAGACTCCCATATAAATCTCAATCAAACATGCACTTTTATTATTTATAAAAATGAAAATTAAGCTTTTTCTTTTTTCTTTTTTGGTGGTAGGGAAGGGTTGAGGGTGGGGGTGGGGGTACCACCTGAAAATTAAACTTACTCACTTTCTTTTGGAGTTGGGAGTTCTCTTCTTGCAGGGCTCTTTGCTGCATCAACACAATCGACAATTATGTGCATGAGTAGCGTCATATATTACTAATATTTCCATTATACTAGTTAGTTATATACATACATATTTAGACAAATACAAGGTACTTGTTTACTAGTACTAAGTGTATATATAGTTGTAGTCCACATGTTTGATCGAGCTACTATCAATCGAGACATGGACTATGGTATTGTTTGTTTCATTTTAAAAATTGGAGATTCTAAATTTTTGTTGTGTAATTTACATTACAAAAATCTAAAATCTTTAAAATTTGAGTTGAAATAAACTTGATGTATGTGCAATGTTTAAATTTGAGCATGTATTAATAGGTGCATTAATTAGTAAGCCATTATGCATATGCTTAGATATAGACACTACCAGTGCTTATTTACATCGCTAATAAATTCTTTGGCAGACAATATATATACAGATTCAAACACAACTTTGACTTGTTGCTTGATCGGGAGGAAAGAGGGAGAGGGTGAGGGAGGGTGGGTGGGTGCGTGCGTGGTTGGGGTTGGGGGTGGGGGGTGGGAGATGAGAAGTATACAGGGTGTAGTAAATTAAGAAGGGGTAGCATGCATACCCGTATCTTAAGCAAGTTGATGTGCTCCGATAAGATGCGTCTCTGCCTCATTGTACAACATATATCAATTCATGAGCTCAATTGCCCCGAGATTAAAGTGAAATAAATTTCATCATGTGCAGTTTCATCAGTTCTTGGTATATAAATCTATTATTTGAATTAAGAGTTTTTATTCTTTTTTGGTAACAGTTTTTAAAATTTATACTCAACAAATCGAGTAGCGTACAACATTGTGTACTCTTTTGGTATAAATTGAAACTCACACAGTTATGTCTTACATGTCAAGGTTGGGACCGCAGGCATTCTGTTCAGAGAGGAAAAGGACAACATGCAATAACAATCGTACAATATTGATCGAGCGCTTTGTATATATAATATGTAGCAAAATGAAATAAATTCTCGTATTATAATTTCTTGCAAATGATACTATGTATGTCTGAAAATAAATAAATTAATTAATTAAAGAAAGGAAACATTGGAATAACGTACCTTCTTAGAGCGGACTCGCTCAACCCCAGTCCTCAACTGGCGTTCAAGCTGTTTTAACTCTTTCATCCCCAACACTGATAGATCTTCTCCAGCAACATGCCTAAATATATTAATTAATTACTAATTATGTTAATTGATAACGTCATTACTATTTGAATTTGAAATTAATATATACTTCATTTATTGTTGTGATTTTGGGGAGAGCGAGCGAGCTGAGAATCAATAACATACGGATATGTAAGTAAAAAAGTTAGTCAATCGATCACTCACCTATGTCGTGCTTCCAAGGTGTCAATTGTTCTCTTCAATTCATCAATTTCGTTACTCCAAACCTGTATCATATTTATACTCAGTTTGTTTTAGTTCAAATATTTTTAATTATCGTAGAATAAATTATATTGTTACAATTTATAATTTTGAAAATTTAAGCCAAAACAATATATTATATACTGACAGATTATTTATATATTTGACTAATTTTATTGCGCGATTTGATTGGTAGTTTCATATATAAACGGCACAAAGGAAATGTATATATATAAATAATTACATAAACAGTAGGGATTAGAAAAAAATGGGAATGAAGTGATCGATCGAGTACGTACTGGTGGCACGTACGCACCCACGTACCTCAATGGTTTTAAAGCCAGCTTGGTTATTTGTTTGGTAGAGTCCTACTTCATTCCGGTACCTCGTGATTGTCCTATGCATGCTGTCTCATATATATATATATATATAGATATGAAAATGATGAGTGAGAGAGAGAGAGGAGAGAGGAGAGAGGAGAGAGAGAGATGTTTGCGTACTCGTGACTGGAGAATTGATAAGCTTTTCCATTAGGAGAGAAAATGAGGGTGGCAACTTCGGCATCGCAGAGAACAGAAAGCTCAAAAGCCTTCTTCAGTAATCCATTCCTTCTCTTTGAGAAGGACACTTGTCTGTTTGTTGGATTCTCTATTCTCTTCAGCTCTACTTTCCCCCTTCCCATTCTTCTATTCAATTCAATTCCCCTCCTATCCAATCCGATCCTTAATTCCCTTCCTGTCCTGACAATATATTCACTTCTTTCATCGATATACACGACGGCACATGATGCGCGTTAACTGTTTAATTGTTATTACCATTCTATCCTTTTGTAGCAGATCTTTATATTTGAAATGTATTCTAGTTAGTGTATATTAATTATCAATATCCACCAATACGAATAAACCATACAAATACAAATACTTGTATATGTATGTATTTGTGTATGTATAGTATAAATATAATGTCCATGTATAGTATAAATAAAAGTCCCGAAAATGTAGATTAACTTTTAGTTCGGTGTAAAAAATGTTGAAAAGATTTATAATTTCCAAGTGATGATCACTCCACTGGGAATTGTAATCGGTGATGTAATATTATATGATGCATTACAAAATTACAATTTCAGCATCTAGCTATATATATAAATGTATATATTGTGGATTAATTAAACCACTATATATATGGCTGACATGACAGACTGACATTTCGCTAAACATATACTACCATATATATCTTCTTGTGAATTGAAGTACCTAGCTACGTAAGTACTTCCTCAATCCTTCTGTCGTCGTCCTAATTTTTGTTCACACTATTTTCTTTTATTGGGTAGGTTGAAAATTTTCACTAATAGCTAGTAAGAACCCTGGTCCCCTGGTAATTAAGAATTTAATTATATGTTTCATTTATAGAGGTCGCATGCTTAGTATGATACATTTGATCTTTCATCTGTTTTCTAGAACACAAAAATGTTACAGAATATTATAATTTCAGAATTATATTAAAATATGTCATGTAAAGCAATCACTTCCATGAGATAGTTTTTGAGTAATAAATATGGGGAAAACTTTTGGACGGTTTCCGAACTATATTAGTTTTACACATTTAGTTTCTACATTTTTTTCGCAACTTGTTTAGTGCACAAACTTTTTAAAACACGCGCAATTAAAAAATTTCGTCAATCATTCGTTAAATTTGACGAAAAATATAGTCATGTGAATTATACATGTAATTTTCAAAAAATAAAATGGTCAGTTTATGTTATGTGTAAACTTTTTTTTCGATTGTTCTAGAATTATATCAACTTTACAAATTTAGTCTGAAACAGGCATCACAGAGGTTTTCTCAATAAAACAAAGACTAATTAAATGTATGACTCACATAAGTATACTTTCTATCAAATTTAATGAGACATTAACTAAATTTATTGAAAAAAGTTCGAGAACTAAATGCATAAAATTAATATAGTTCGAAATGATTGAATAAGTTTTTCCATAAATACAAATAATGATAATGAATATAACCGAACTAGCATGATCAATATTATTTGATGATGGGTGATTGTGGAAGAACGTTGGTGATGATTTTTGAGATATTTTTCAAAATTGAAAATATATCTCTAACTCAAACCATCCAAAATAAATAATATATATATATATATATATATATCCTTCATTTTTATGTTTTTACTCACATTAAAGGGGGCTATCTGTTGTTGAGATATTAGCTAGTCTATAATATATTATTTATTTAAAATTAGAGAGATTTTAGTTGTGATATGAATTTGTAAATATATCAATATATAAAAGTTTTCTATTTAAGATCTAGTATTATTCATATATTTTATAATATCCCATCAAAACTTTTTAAAGTAAAATTTTACTATGAAATTAAATTATAGTATTTCGCATAAACTAAAATATATGTTTGATTTACGCCGAAAATTTCGGGTAACCCGTTGTGCGCGTACCATTTCCAAGTTGACACCACCAGCACCAACAAGTTGCTCTGTTCTGGGACAACATGCTGCCCTTGATATGAACTGAATGTGCCCTGCCATAAATCTTGCCCCTTTTCTTAGCCAGAGAAAAAAAAAACCCTACAAGTATAAGAAAAGAAGGCCGCTATTAGGACATTGACACGTAAAGCAAAGGGTAACAAGTAGTGATTATATCTTGGCCAATGGTGTATTGACTCCTGTTTCCCCTCTAATTGATTTTCACAAGTACTTTATTCTAGGATGTGACATCTTTGGGGGGATTCAAAAAAGTTTGTGAATCTATCATATCCGTTTTGAATTAATGCAATAATGTACCAATCCTAGGTCTCGACTTGCTTTTTGAGAAAATGTTTCACACTTGTCTAATTTTCTTTTGACATCTTGTGGGGCTACCCACCCATATACAGCATGATAAGTCGATTAAATTTCATGCCACTCCTTAAAACACTAGAAATTTAAATTATCCCATATAATATTATTTGTAGTGTCATCACTTGCGAAAAGTTAATTTGTCATGTAGCATCACATAGATCCTAAATTCTCAAAGTAACACACTACCTGTCTTGTTTTTAGAATCGGTAGCCTCCCCACATTTTAAAAAATATTAATGGTATTTTTATTTGTATAGTCACTTTTTTTTTTTTTGAAAACCTCAAAATAAGAAAAGATTAGTAAATTAGAGAATAATAAAATTGAGATGGAGAAGAGCTCCAATATAAATAAATGATGATTGTTTGTATTTCATATGAATTTTTTTACGAACATCTTAGACTGCATTTGATGGAAGATTTATTCCATGATTGATGATGATAAATGATCAATTTATTTTTCTTCCTTGTAATTCTTCCGTACAATACTGTTTTATCTCTCATACTATTATTATTATTCGCTAAATTTCTTCAACAAAAAAAAATTATATATTACCTCTTTCATTTTATTACCCCACTCCAAACCAAACGCCCCCTTTTTAAAAAATAAATCACGATAACAAGTAATTGTGAGCATACAAACGAAATCCAAAAAATTCTGTTAACTATTGACATCAATCGAAAAAGAGTTATCATTAGAGGGGTAAAAAATTTAACAGTACGAGGGAGGGCATATTTTGAAATTCATATGTTAATCACTTTTATTGCGTTTAATTTATTTTAGTAGAAGAAAGGACGTCTACAAATCACCTCATGAGAGTGAAATATAAACAAAAACAAACGTAGTCATATTCTACATGGGATGTATTCTAGGCTGAGCTGTTTTCTTGGAAAGCCCAATGGGCCCTTTGGCATAAGAGGTGGACACGTTAACTTCATTTTCTTGTGGAGAAATAATTTCAGATGAAAATCGAGGAAGTAACTTTCTAGAGGTTTTTAATCTCATTCGTCCATATCAGAAAACAAAAAATAAAAGTACTTAGTAGTAAAATAAATAATAATAATAATAATGACAACAACAATAATAATAAATAAAGAAACATTGTGAGTCCAGCTGACATAACTGGGGATGGGATGGGCCTCCATTGGATAAAGCTGATGCGTTATTAACAGGAAACACATGTGATATATACCATAAAATTATCCGCCGGTATAATAAATGAGTTAATTACTGTTAAATTTTTGTATGTTTTTTTTTCTGTACAATTTATGTTATTATGTTAATGTTATTATTTGAGATAATGTTAATATGTTAATATTATTATCTGATGCATTATGTTATTATATACGGAGTAACATTTAATTCTTTATGGGATACATTATGTTATTATATACATTTGTGAAAATTATTAAAACATTGGGAGCTGCAAGTCTGAAAAAAAATTAAAAATTTCAACATGTACAGAATTGACCGGATACGAAAGAAGAGTAAAAACTAATAATTCACCAGGTCCACACCCGTCGTTTTTGCTAACAGTTAAAGCTTGCGACTTTTTTAGTCTATTTTCATTTTTATTTATCTCTTATCTGTTGATTAAACCTGAAAAAAGTAGCACCAACAGGGTAACCAAGTGTTCACTGTTCATTTATTTCTAGATTCTTCACTGTTTTGACTCTTTGTCACCTCTAGAGTCTAGACAAAGACCAAAATTCATTTCTCTTGTAATTTAATGGCAAATTGGATTGCTAGAATTCAGTGGAGAAATTTCTCATTGAGTGTATTATTCTTTGTAAATTTTAAATTTTTATTTGTGATTATATTGATAGCAATATTAAAATATAAAAGTTAATATTTAAAAATATTTTTCATATTTATTTTATCATATTTTACTTGAAAATTTTAAAAATAAAAATTACACTTCAATTTTAAATTATAAATTCTTACAATTATATTTGTGTGAACTGAAATATATTTCTAATTTTCATATGAATGGAATATATAAAATAATATTGTACTCCATAAGGTTAAAGAAAATTTCTCAAAAAATAAGAGATTAAGAGGTATATAGCAGAAGATATATATATATAAGAATCAACTTAATTCTTTATCGATTCATCTTCCATCTTTGTATGTCTCTAACTTTATCTATGTTCATCACCAAATTTACAACAAATTTATTACTTGTACGTTTTAAAATTAGATATACATTTTTAAAATAATAATTTTTAAATATAATTTTTATGTTCTAATATATCCTTATTATCAGTGACAGTTATATTATATTTTAAAATTATATATATTTTTAAAATAATAATTTTTAAATATAATTTTTATGTTCCAATATATCTTGTTATCGGTGACAATTATATTAAGAATCATTTAAGTAATTAAAATAAATAAGTTAATTGAATCACTAGAGAAACAGTGGAGGTTGTTAGAATAACGGAATAATAAAATATTATTTAAAATTTTAGGAAAAAAAATGCATCTCAAGACTATAATTTTATCTAATTGTTTCCATATGTCATTCATATAATTCAGATGCAATGCAGAGCAAATGTTTAGCGTATTTGATAAATTAGTCCTCCGAATATAAAGAAATAAAGAAGGAAAGAAAAAGGAGGGGAAAAGTTTGAATGAAAATAAGGCGAAATTACTCTAACTAATTAATAAATCAAACTAGTACAGGCGAAATCACTGAACATTCCGATGAAGAGCAACAAGTAACAAACTACTGATACAATGGAGAGAAGGGAAGATTAATAATACTAGTTGGTGGTGGTAGAATAGAACATAGAATAGCTCAGCCGGTAGTGATATGAACTCCGACGGCGATGAGAAAGATGGTAATGAGACCGAAGAAGATGACGGCGTGAACGATAATGGAAGCGCCGCTAGTGTGCATATTCCCGAACTCAACCACTCGATTCCGACCGGGCAACTGAAACAATAACCCCGGCGTTAACAACACGAACAGCACCACCGCCACCAACACTGGTCCCCAATCCGCCATAACTTATCAACAAGAAGAAGAATATAATATTTGGGTCTTCAAATTGTTGATTTGATTACAGATCTGGAATGGAATGGAGTAATATCAAAACCGCGTCGTGAAGTGAGATGGTTGCCCGTTGGTGTTGGCATTAATTGTAAGATCACTTGCGTCTATCTGGGGATGTGGTGATTTTATTTTTCTTTATAAATAATTCAACGGCTCGGATGAAGTTATTTGTTTTTGAGTACTTTGTGAACTGCAATGCCTGTTGCTTTGTTAACCGCTTCATAGACCGAGGAGGAGCCTCCCCGACGAGTTTTTCTTTTTTCTTTTTAGCGTTATCTCATGTATCTGATATATCAAGTCGTTCTAGAATTGACATCATTATAATATGATTTTAATTTTATTTAATAAAATAATTATAAAAAGACACTTTAAATAATTTTAAAATATATTATAATTGATGATACATATTATAACTATATCCTTTTTATATTTTAACCATAAATAAATAAAATATAATATAATTTAAATTAAATCAAAAATAAATATAATTATAGTAGATGAATCTTTGATATTTATAATATAAATGGTACGACAGATGCGAGTATGGAAAGAAGCTTAGTCCATAGACCGACCACCTGTTCCCTCTATTCCAATTCCCCACACACCTCCCCTGCATTGCAATGACCTGTTTCCGCTTAATTTTTTAAATTTAAATATGTGATATTTTGTTTATTAAAGATTTTAAATTTGAAACTTTTCATTATTTTATGGTGTTTCATTTAAATGAGTTAATTTTAAGTTCATTCAATAAATTATGTTCGTTTACTACTCTACTCTAACAAAAATTATTTTCTTATTAAATTAATCTCTTGGCTAAATGTAGATGATAAAAGATAATTAAAGCCTAATGGTAATTTCTTTGACCTAATGCCAATGGATATTTCTAGATAATTCAGTTTAAGCTTAAGGTATCATTAAGTACTTAATCAACCAATTGTTTTTCCGGCGCTACTATAATATTTGGCAGATGATGAACTCAATTTTAAAAACATTAAAATATAGTTAATTTTGAATGCTTCAATTGGTTAGTAGTTTTTTAGAGCAAAAATTAATTAATTGTCAAGAGTTTACACCAAAGATAATTATTTTTTACTTACAAAATACAACTCAAACTAACTTGTAAAAACTCCAATGTCATGATTTGGGTCCAAGTCCAAACTGCGAGGTGTGTTGTACTGTGCCAATTGAGGACTTGGAGTCCCATACCATATATATGGGGACGCAGCCTCAGCTAATCTTTAATCTACAATTGAGTAGCCAACTAGCTATACTTCATCTAAGAAGAGATCGAGGCTCTTATCCCGCACATTTCGGCTCTTAAAAATCAATGGTCTCCATGGGCCTCACTTTCAAATGCTTCCTTTAAATCTTTATCAAAATATCGAAACAAATGGGACTGGACTACCCTATTTACTGGTTGCACGATCTTCATTTTTTAAATATGGTCCCAAAGTCCGGGTTCTAAGTTTATTTAAAATTTGTAATTGAACTTCTCACAATATTGATACGAGTTTTTATGCGGTTTTTGTAGATATTACAGATTGGATTGGATGGATTGTTATGAGTATGATTGATGGACCGAAAAGGATTCGATTCAACTGATAACTCAATATATGCAAAACAAACATTGGTGTGAAAGTTAGTACTAACAAACTCTAGTGTGAGAGTTAGTATTGGAGAGAGCCGTAACAAGAGTAAGAAAAATATAGAAAAGTCATAAAATCATTCCTTTTTTATATAATTGAAGGGAGTATTTATAGGTGAGTCTGCACGTGTATTCGGTAGGTTCCACTGATGAATCTGATGAGAATTTTGTTGTAAAAGTTTTGTCCATTCATTCAGATTGGTTTAGAGTAGCGGTGAGTTAGTCTAATGGTAGTCAGACGCAAATACCCTTATTGTGTATCTGTGACAAGTTGCATGATAAAATGATTGACAAGATAATTAAGGTGGTGCAAAGCGATGAAGTTATATTTTGGGTCAGTCCAATAGCTATATTCAAATTGACCTCCATCAAAGAAAGAATGGACAATTCCTCCTTTAACTGATATTTTTCTTATTACAATTATCCACCATTTCACATGGGATTTTTAACTATTTAAATAATTTTTTTGTACATAAATAAACTCACAAAAGTGCATAAAAACAAAATAAATTGATGGATTCCATTATTAAAAAAAAAGGAGAATAATAAAACTATCCACCTATTAAATTCTCATTATTTATAAGTTTTATTTTTACGAATTTATTTATATATTATTTTAAAAAAAAATAATAACAAAGAATCAACGATCACTTATTGACCTGGAATAACTATAAAAACATATATACATATATATTTAAAAAAAAAATGTGAAATTGTTACAAGCAAATCAACTCAGCTACGTGACTGCACGAGCGGATGTGCCAACTTGAGTGGTTGACTTATTTCAAAATTGGCAAATATAGAATAAAAAATGTAATTAGCCAACTAAATATATCGCCTAATTTCGTCCTCTATTTTTTCAAGTAGACTCATCCTATTGGCTGCTCTCTCCACCATCATTGCTAAAAAAAGATTTCAACATCATTTTCTTAATTTTTATTTAAAAAATAAAAATAAATTTCAATTATTCTCCAACCATCAATCCCTCCATTTTCATCCCCACAAATTCTTCTGTTAATTAAAAATGCTTTACCCCCGTTTTCTTTCTCTTCGGTCGGGCATTTTCCCGGAAAATTCTTCTCAAATTTTCCCGGAAAATCTGTATCCCTCCGATCACCATCTTCCGTTCCGGCCACCATCTCCGGTCAGTTATTCTCGTCGTCCTATTGATCATTTCCATTTACCTATCCTTAATATTCAGAATTTCAGGTTGTCCTGTTGTCGTTGTTGACCGTTGATTTATCAGGTTTACATTCGGTTCCTCTCTCTACTTTAGGTTTAATATCTCATAATATGTGCTGATTTTTGAAACGTCGGATGTTTTGTTGGTTTCGAAGGAGAGATTAAGGAACAACATCGTTAATTCTATCATCAATAATCACAATAAGAAAATATGCCAGAGAGCCTTGGAGGTTATTCTAGAAGAAGCTTGTCGTTAACAAGCACATCTTCAAATGTGAAGAAGAAAGCTATTTCCGAACATGGAGGAGGAGGAGCTGACTCTACTAGAAAATCTCTCACTGCTTCTCGTTCCATGTACGTACGAGATGAATGAATTATGTAGTAGAATTTATTGCTGTGTTGGTTGTGCAATATTTTCATAATTCATACTATTATGTAATCTTACCATTTCTATGTTGTTTTCGTTAAATTTTAGAGCGTCAATTCTTCATTTATGACGAATTTTAAATATTAAATGAGCTAATTCTGGGCCTCAGCAATGTAATCACCATTTTTAGGATTGACATTTTCGATTATTGGGAAATTAACCAAATGCGAGGTCCTTTCTAGTTGTTACCTACTCTTATGCTATGGACTAATCCTTTGTAGGAGGAACTAAGAGTACCAAGCGTCTAGCTGCTCTCTTTAATATTAGCTACGGGAAGGATTCTATAAATGTTGAGAGAGTTGAAACTGTTATTTTTGGCATTGTTTTTTTGTTTTTGGCAACTTTCCCGGATTAGCTCATATTGGCCCATACGAATTACCTTTGAGCTCATTTTTATGTGTTCCATGCCCCTGACATCAGAATGTGGATGTGGCCTAACGACACATTCTGTTGGAGTTGTCTTTTTGGAACAGGGGATTAACTGGAGAGCGCACCGTTAAGCGATTGCGGCTTTCGAAGGCCTTGACAGTACCTGATTCTACGAGTATTCATGAAGCTTGTCGTCGGATGGCAGCTCGTAGGGTTGAAGCTTTACTGCTGACTGATTCAAATGCATTGCTGTGCGGTATCCTGACAGACAAGGTCTGATTTGAATTATGTCTGTGATACGATAGCACCATCTTTAAGATATGATTTGTCACTGAGCAATCTATTTCCTGATCAAAGGATATTGCAACAAGAGTTATTGCTCGCGAGCTTAATCTTGAAGAAACGCCTGTTTCAAAGGTCATGACAAGGAACCCAGTTTTTGTCCTTTCAGACACTCTTGCTGTTGAAGCCCTGCAAAAGATGGTGCAAGGTTGGTATAAACAATCATCATCTATTCAAAAGTACTGCTATAAACTATTACCGCTGCTTGATATTTGCTACAGGAAAATTCAGACATTTGCCTGTTGTCGAGAAAGGAGAGGTTATTGCTTTACTTGATATTGCGAAGTGTTTACATGATGCTATCTCTCGTATGGAACGAGCAGCTGAAAAGGGAAAGGCTATAGCAGCTGCTGTTGAAGGTGTTGAGAAACACTGGGGAACGTCCATGACCGGTAAGTGCCTTGGTTTGGATTATCTTATGTTAAATATTTATTTAGTAAAATTATTTGATTAATGGAGAATGTTTCTAGTTTTGATTTCTTTTGGAAGACTTATTTGCACTCGATAGGTATTAGCTTACATCTTTTTTGAGTCACTACTTTCACTTGACCTCGTCATTTATTGTTTGTTATGTAGGCCCAAACTCATTTGTTGAAACCCTTAGAGAGAAAATGTTTAAGCCCTCGCTGTCTTCAATCATTACTGAGAATCCAAAGTAGGTAATATCTGTACTTGTAAATTTCTAGTTCTGAGTGGCTTTTTGTATGGTTAATTGTAAATGAATATTCCTGGTCATCATAGAAGTAACTCTGTTTCATGGCCTTTCCAGAATATTAACTGTGTCACCAACAGATACAGTAGTAATGGCAGCAAAGAAGATGCTTGAATGCCGTATGAGCTCTGCAGTCGTAACAGCTGAAGGAAAACCACTGGGAATTCTGACGTATGTTTCTTCTCTATTACTCCTTTTATCCTAATTATCAAAACATTTGACAAGTAGCACATTTTGAGGAGTTTTTGAGTTGATTGTATATGTCCTCGAAATTAAAATGGAAGATGATGGAAAATGAAACAAAGTTGTCTTTAAATGTTAAGAATTTCATGTTTGTGAGATGATGGCGGGCCAGTACTTTTGAATTTGGTTAGAGCCTATGACAATAGACAAAGTTAAGGGTAATTTCTTACTGAACTTCTCGAACTCTGTAAGAAATAGGAATGTTGCAAATATATCCATTGAAAAAGGATTGCTCTAAGTTGCATACTGCTCATTTACGCAAGCAAAAACAGATCCACATTAACCCACATAAGATTGACTTAGCTTCTGCATTCAAAATTTGTCAGTCCGAAGGATATTCTGATGCGAGTGATTGCACAAGACCTTCCTCCTCAGTCCACTATAGTAGAGAAGGTAATCCACTTATAACGAGCATTTTGTCAGCTAACAAATTTTTGGAACTCTATTTTACTTGCTCCAGTTTCTAAATCATCTACTCAGTTTTCTGATACCAGGCGAATTTTTCTATTGGCTAATCCGTAATGACGCAGAGAATTTTCTTATCTTGTAAGAGTGAGTATAATGTGTACTTTCTAAATATTATGCAGGTAATGACGCCTAATCCAGAATGTGCGACAGTTGATACAGCAATTGTAGATGCTTTGCATACCATGCATAATGGAAAATTTTTAAACCTTCCAGTTGTTGATAGAGGCTAGTAATCTTGATCTGGGCTTCAGATTTTCTCTAATAATTTCCAGATATTTTCCAGATGATTTATCATGTCTGTAAAAACGTTAGTGCAGATGGAACTGTAATTGCAGTTACTGATGTACTTCATATCACTCATGCTGCTGTTGCCACGGTAAGCTGTATTTTCCCTTTTCCTGTTACCACCTGGTGCTCAAAGAGTTTCATAACATAGCTGATCCTTCATCAGTTTTTTGGATAAAAAGCCTATTATCTAGGCAGTTTCAGGAGTTATTTTTTGGGCCCCCAGAGTCCTATTGCAACAATTAGCTGCTTCTGTCTGTATTATGATCCAAAAGAGTTGCAATTTAATATCAGAGAATATCAGTTCTGGCTTAGGTGCTAGGTTCTAAATGCTCTAAATTGCATAGTTTTTGAGATAAACCTTGTGCAAAAAGTGGCTATTGCTTCTGCATACCGCTCTTGTAAGGGCATTATTATTGTGCTGGATCAGCCATTGTATGCTTTTTGGGGAGCTACATGCATGTCATGATCCTGAAAAATCATCAGTTTAAGACTGATCGCAACATAAACCAAATATTAACGATTAATTTTATTGTTGGGTCTAATTCTTAGTATCTATTTACTAGGAAATACCATCCTTCCCAACTTCTTTTCTCCATGAGGTAAGATCTTTTCTATGAGATGAAGGAGAGAAAGAAAGTAGTGAGACAGTTATCTCAGGTCAATATGAGATCTAAAGAACCAACAAACTTTCACTGTATGAATTGAGAACTGAAAACAGATCTTAATTGCAGGGGAAAGCTCCATTGCTATCTATCATAATGAATTTGAATGCTTATTTACCTGAACGAGCCTTTCAAAATTCCATAATTTAATAAAGCAAGAATGTGAAGTAAAGAAGTCGCTTAAAAAATAATCTTCTTAATTCCAGGATTCCAAAATTTCAACCACTTCAACTGAAACTCTACAAATGTAGGTACTTCACTTGTTCCTGTGCTCCATACTTTAGGTGCACGGACTTCTTGCAAGGGATTCTTTTTACTCTCTAATTTATTTAGGAACAGCATTTCCTAGAGGATTTTTCCTTATATCTCACAATCCTCCTATTCCCCATCCCTGACCTGTGGCACAGAGGCACACTTGTAAATAATTGCTAACGTACTTCTGCTTACAAAATCCTTATAAATTATAATAGGAGGAACTCCTATTGATCAAATAACAATCATCTATAGACAAACATACTTTTAGATTTCAAATTACTGTTTAATCATCTTATATGAGGTTTTATTTGAAATGGAAATTAAATGTGCAAAGAAGTATGTTGTGTACGCTGCGTAAAACTTTGTGTAAATATATGTCTGAGTCTTCCTCCTTGAACTCAACTATTTCCTTCTGGTTTCCAGAGATTAAATTGTTTGAACATTTAATGGATTAATTAGGTAGGAAATGCTGGTGGAGTTAATAACGAGGCTGCCAGTGGTATGATGCAAAAATTTTGGGACTCTGCTATGGCTTTAACTCCTATTGATGATGAAGACGAGACACAGAGGTTTATAGTCTGTTCTGTTCTTATGTTAACATGTTTCTGATTTCTTTATGCTTTTCTTACATGGGGCTGGTGATATCGCAGTGAAAATTCATTGAAATTGCCTTCTGAAGTAGTAGATACAGGAAGATATCTTCCCTCTCCTTCATCGACCCTGTCCACAAGTTTCGCTTTCAAGATTCAAGATAAAAAGGGGCGAATGCATAGGTTTACGTGCGGTATGTTTGTTTCACTTTCCCATTAGCTATTCATCATTCTTCTGGAAATGTGAGGTAGTCTGCGTGTGGCACACCTGCAATTCTTCTAGGCACAGAGAATGACTTGTGGATGACCCTCTGTCCTGAACTTACTTGCAGAGCTATATATTTGTTGTTTATAGAAGTAGATGCTCAGAGTGGTAGTTTTTAATTTATTTAAAGTTCATAGACCTTTCATGCAATCCTTAAACTAAGTCGGGTGTTTGATTGAGGGTATCTTCTAGATTATCATAAAGCTTCTTTGGAGGCTAAGGCCTAACAATGTATGAAAATTAATACAGCGGGGTAAAAGAAACGACAAAAAGAAAACGTTCTTAGATTCTGGGAAACTTCATTTTGTGACACTTTATGTTACTGAGTTTTTTTATGATGGAAAAGAAAAGAAATGATGAGAAAACTTCATTTTTCATTCCAATTCTTGTGTTACTAAGTTTTTTTAGACTAGAAAAGAAAAGAATTGGCAAGAAAAATTGGCCACTTTTTTTGCTTTTGTTTTCTCACCAAGATTGACATAATTTGGCTAGAAAAGAAAAGAAAAGGTACGATAAGTCTCTTATGCCTTTTTTATCTTTAACTTACAATAGAATATTTAAACTACTAAAAGGGTATAATTGTAAACTTATTAGTTTCTTTTCTTTTCTATACAACTCAGAAACATGAAAGTAAATTTTCTGATCTTTTCTTTTATGAACTCTGTGACAACACTAAGTTTTCTGCTCTTTTCTTTTTTGTTGTACTTAAGTTTTCTATTCTTTTCTTTTATGTTTAAAACTCAGTAACACAGCGGAACTTTAAAAAAGTAAAAATAAAAAACCTCAGGAGGATCCTTGATCCAAAAGTTTCATTCTATTCTCTTTCCCTTTCCCTTTCTTTTCATCATTAAGAAGTACGATACCAATTGTGAATGTACTACACTCAAAACATCAAGAATTTGTGTTATTAAATTTTCTTCTGGATATTCTGCGATCAGATACTCGAAGTTTGACAGAACTGATAACTGCCATACTTCAGAGATTAGGGGATGATATTGAGCGCAGCAACCTGCCTCAAATATTGGTATGTGCTGACACAAATAATTGATGCTTGTAATATACTATGTTTCTTCTGGAAGGTTAAGCTTACGAGTAACTGCATTCTGTAGTATGAAGATGAAGACAATGACAAAGTTGTACTTGCATCAGATAGTGATCTCGTGGCAGCTGTGGACCATGCCAAATTAGCAGGTTGGAAGGTATGTTCCTCTTTCCTGAAATCTTCATGCCTAATCATGCAAAAGTAGTTAATTACAACAGCAAAATACCATAATGGGGAAATATCATTTTAACTATAAAGCATTCTTTTTCTCCTCAGCTTACCTATTTGGGGGCCTAGTTTCATGTCAGAATATTTACACTTCTATATATCTGGCAACTAGAATATAATCTTAAAGGAATGTTCATTATTCTCCATTGAATGAACTCTCTAAGATTAGAAATTTAACTATTGTGTTCTGAATATATCTTCCCCTAGTTTACAACATAGTACACAATAGGGCAAACGGGTCATGATTCAAGTTCTTCAATACAAGATATAACAAAGGCTTTGACGTCCATTCAAGCTCGTTATACCCAACCATTTCTGTCCAGTATCATAGCCAAGAACGTCCCGTGTCATCCATGATATTAGAAGAAAGGTAATTTATTTTTCCACGACTAACAAAATCTGACTTCATAGCAAATGATATATGCAGGGGCTAAGGCTGCATTTAGATTATTCAGGGACACCTCGTCATGTGAACCGGGGCTCTGTGTCCGGTGCTATGGACTATGCTCAGGCGGATGCATGGGCTTCTGCATACAGTGCAGTTGCAGCAGGGGCTGCACTAGTTGCTGGATTAGGTGTTTTTGCATTCTTGCGAAGAGCTAGCACCTGATTGTTGTACAACACCAACTTTTTTGAGTTAGTTGAGGAATCAGCTACTCTAGATATTTCTTTTGGTTTAGGAGATTAATCCTTTGGTGATCTTTTACTATATCAGATTGTGCAATTTCCACTCAATGAGTTTGTCGTCTCTGACGGTTTGCCAGGTGCCTGAAATATCTGTAACCCACCCTATTTTCATGTCTGATGACATGCCAAATATAGTCAATTGTATAAAAGATGTGTTAAAAATTCAATGTTATAAAAGTATACAGCTTTCACTTGTCTTTTAGGTGGGTAGACGTATAGATCTCATCCTTCATCTATGCTACAACATATACAAGGTAATACTGATCAATTTTTCTCTCGTAATTTCTTTTACAACCACAATTATTAAGATAAAGCACATTAGCTTTCTCATCCCTCCAAACCTGCGAACGTGAGAATGAGGAGTTAAATTACCGTTACTTTCCTTCCCATAAACAAAACATATCAACAATAGTAATAACGAATATAAGTTATGTAACAATTACTTAATTTAAGTGTAAATAAATTTTTTGTAGTCATTTATTGTTACATAATCATAAAAATTAGAAGGGGACAGTAGGTGGGCCCAAGTCCATGGGTCCCACATGATCACGGGACTACTTGCCCCCTTGAAATGCAAATACGATCACGACCACCACCACACTCGTTTCTTTCTTCATGTCTGTAGCGATGATCTTGGCATCTTGCTTATATGTAGTCGGTGGCTGCCCCTCGCTCACAAAATTTTGTGAGTTGTGACTTGTGAATTTAAGATATTATCATTATTTTTTTATTTAAATTCCACCCTGTTCTTAACTTCTTTTTTTGCAATGGGGTTTATACACACTTTTTTTATATACGCACAACATACACCTCTCTCTTGCTGCTTGAAACTTTTGTTTTTGATATATTTTATATATATCTTGTTCTTCTTCAAGGTTCTTTAGAGATGTGACACGAATCACGAGTAGCTAATACTCCCTCTGTTTGTAAAATATTAGTCTTTTTGAATTGATTTGTACATACCAAAGAGTACATTAAAATCATAACTTTTACTTCTTTTAATATTTCATTTCAATTTTAACTATCAATTAAATGCATGGAAGAAGAGTAAGAATTTTGAAAAAAGAAGAACAAGATAAATAAATGAGGTGGGTCAAAAGAAACTATTTAATGCAATTAAATATATAAAATGACCGGCATACAAAATTCCACCCTTTATCGACTTCCCTTCTTCATGTGCTTTTGTCTTTTGTATATCTCATTAGTCATTAGTATTCAACTCCCTCTCATAATTTAATGCACTATTTACTTAAATTTACTCGATTCATCTGTGCACCATTTTTTAAATCTTAGAATTTTCTTAATCATATAGCCGAATTAAATTCCTTAAAAAATGATATTCATCTCCAATATTTTTCATAGCTGTAAGTTTATTTTGATATTATCTTTATTTTTAAAAAAAATGAGTTAAATTTTAAATTTGCTCATAATACATTTAACAAATTACTTTTTGAATAATTTACTATGTTAATTTACTTAACTAAAATCAGATCAATTATAAAATATTCAAATTACAGAAATTTACAAATATACTGCATAACAATAAAAATTATAAAACCATGGTAGCGATCCACAAATTTAGTAAATACTTGAAGATAGATATACAAAATGAACATTGTTGTTCACCTGATAGAACTTAACATACGTTTTTTTTATCGACAAAAATTTAGGTGATTGGAAATTCCTACAATTCAGAATCATGACATATTATCGATCTTTTTGAGAACTTAGGGTGTGTATGGTAATTGAAACATAATAATGCTTGTAAGAGCACTTGCAACAGTTTTCCTAAACTCAATTTTGTTCTCTATAATAGAGAATCTGAATAAAAAGTTAGGAAAAATGAGTTGCACCGATTTCTATTTTAAAGTTAGTTTGATGATTGTGAATAATGTTTTCCTAAACTTATGATATCATTATTTACATTCATCAAAATTATTTTATTATTTTATTTTACTTTATACTATTTTTTAATCCAACACTACTAATATATATACACACACACACACTTTTATATTATTTATATTAAAATATTATATGTTTACCTAATATAGAAATTAACATTTTACTTATATTTTTTAAATTCAATAATACTGTATATTTTAGTGATTAATTAATACATTAATACAAAATATTAATGCATATACTATTATAATTTTTATTATATTATAATATATAAAACTAATATATAATATATTAATATTAAATTAATATTATTTATATATAGTTATATTATATGTTATAATATATTGAAATATAAATATAATATACATTAATATATTATCTATATGTCTGATATTTTAAGATTATGATATAATCATTTTATATAGGTGATATATATATATATATAATATAATTTTATATAATAAATATTAATGTATAAAATGTATTATCTATTAATTAAACAATTGACAAATATAAATAATTAAAGTTTAAAATATTATTATTTTATTATAATATATTATATACTAAAAAATCTGATATATAAAATATTACTTAATTCTATAAAATAGAAAATACGTTAAGAAATGAATAACATTATATGTACCATCGTTGCTAACTTTACACACGAGGCTTTTGTTACATTCACCGACTAAAACAATTTTTTGTCTTCCCATCGCCACACAAACAAATTTAAGTCGGTGCAGAATATAAAATCCAAACTGACTCAAATTTTAAATTTGAACTTTGAAGTACATAAACTTCCGTTTTAGATTGGATCTTAATTTACACAAAAAATCCGCCATAATTTATGCTTTAGGTTGTTAAAGAAAGTACACAAGTGACCAGAGTGCAGAAAAAGAAAGGAAAGCAATTAATTAAAGGTAAAAGAGGAAATAAGATTTTGGAGAATCTGAGGGTGTCCTTGATTCTGTCCCAACTCCCAACATGCTGTCACGTTATTTAAGAACCGAGTTCGCCTAAAGTTCTGGTTCTACCAAGTTTCCAAATCCTTTACTTCCAGAAACTGGTTTTAATTATTTATCTCTATAATCTCTGTCTCAGTGTATAAAATTTTTAGTATATAAAAACTGCTGATAGCACAGCCACTCCCTTGAGCTTGTGTAGGATATATACATCCCAAATCTATAGAAAGAGTACAAACATACAGTAGCAAGAGAGTAGGAGTAAAGACCCATTTTTTTCTAAATCAAGAAATGGTAAGATTTGGAAACACGGCACCTCCATCTTCATCTTCCACCATTTTCTTGATAATTCTCAACCTTTCAAGTGTTCTTTATCCTGCCCATTTTGCAAATGCTGCTCAACAACCCATCAAAACCATTGTTGTGTTGGTTCTGGAGAACAGATCTTTTGATCACATGATTGGGTGGATGAAGAACTCCATCAACCCAAGAATCAATGGTGTCACAGGCAAAGAATGTAACTCAGTTTCCACCAGATCCACCACCGCCCAAGAAACAGAATCAATCTGCTACACAAACGATGCTCAGTATGTGGATCCGGATCCGGGTCACTCCTTTGAAGCTGTGGAACAACAGGTATTTGGTTCTGGCTCCATTCCTACAATGTCTGGCTTTGTTGAACAAGCACTATCCATGTCACAGAACCTCTCACAAACAGTTATGAAAGGCTTCAAGCCTGAAAATGTGCCAATTTATGCAGCATTAGTACGCGAATTCGCAGTTTTCGATAGGTGGTTCTCTTCAATTCCTGGCCCAACTCAACCCAATAGGCTGTTTATGTACTCTGCAACTTCTCATGGATCCACAAGCCATGTGACAAAACAGTTGGCTTTTGGCTACCCACAACACACTATATTTGATTCCTTACATGCCAATGTCAAGGACTTCGGTATTTACTTTCAAAACATACCCACAACTCTGTTTTATAGAAATATGAGGAAATTGAAATATGTATTCAATTTCCATGAGTATGATTTGAAATTCAAGAAAGATGCTAAAAATGGAAAGTTGCCTAGCTTGACAGTGATAGAGCCTAGGTACTTTGATTTAAAGGGAATCCCAGCTAATGATGATCACCCATCACATGATGTGGCTAATGGACAGAGTTTGGTGAAGGAAGTTTACGAGGCATTGAGGTCAAGTCCTCAATGGAATGAGTCCCTTTTGGTCATTACCTATGATGAGCATGGTGGGTTTTATGATCATGTCCAAACTCCTTATCTCAATGTTCCTAGTCCAGATGGAAATACTGGCCCCCCACCTTCTTTCTTTAAGTTTGATCGCCTCGGAGTTCGTGTTCCGACAATTATGGTTTCTCCTTGGATTAAGAAGGGAACTGGTGAGTTTCAATTCTCTGACTGTTCTCCGGCATTTGTTAATTTTTCCGGAAAAAGATTCAAGTGAATGTTATTACTGTTTTGTTCTTGCACAGTCGATTTGGAGGTCTGAGGGTAAATGATGCGTCAAAAATATTGTATATTTACAATTATTGTAATGATCCTTTTGGGTTTTGAAGTCGTGTGTTCTCGTTGACTGCAGTGATAAGTAGGCCAAAGGGGCCTACTCCAAACTCTGAGTTCGAGCACTCTTCAATCCCGGCTACCATAAAGAAAATGTTTAATCTGTCGTCCAACTTTTTGACACACAGAGACGCTTGGGCTGGTACATTTGATGAGGTCGTTAGCGAGCTAACCTCTCCCAGAACCGACTGCCCAAGTAAGTATAACTATGTTATAATTGAGCATTCAAAGTTTGTTCAGCTTCTGTTCCATCTCTCTTTAACTTCAAATTTGACCAAGAAGCTGCATATTTTAGTGGCGTTGTGAAATGCAAGACAAGATTCTCATAGTAACGAAAGAACGTTCATCATCGATCATATGTTATGATTTCTGAGTCTCTGAATTGTTATTGCAGTGACCCTGCCAGATGTGACTCCTTTGAGAAGCACCGAAGCTGATGAAGATAGAGGACTATCCGAGTTTCAGAGTGAGGTAGTGCAACTGGCTGCAGTTCTAAATGGTGACCACTTCTTAAGCAGCTTCCCTGATGAAATGAGTACCAAAATGAATGTGAAAGAAGCTCACAACTATGTCAGGGATGCCGTGTCCAGGTTCTTAACAGCAAGCAAAGAAGCCATCAATTTGGGTGCTGATGATTCTGCCATTGTAGATATGAGATCTTCTCTCACCACCAGATCCCAAATTCATAACTAATGAATCCACTGAAGAATTTCCAGGGTCTTTTTTCTATATATATTTGTGTACTTGAGTTTATCGTAGTGTCCAGGTCTCCTTTTTTTTCTTTTTTTTTTTTTAACATCTCGAAAAGAAGAGAATGTAATAGAAGATTAGAGTTGTTTGGTTGCTGTCATGAACTCAGCCAGTTTATATTATGTATCATGATGATCATGAAGATATGAATCATTTGCCAGATATTGCTTTGGAGCAAAGAGTATTTTACATGTATTTCTGGAATTGGGATCATCTTCACATCTAAGGTATATAATAAAACGATGTGAAACAATAGCAAACTTCTCTGAACTGATCCAAGAATCTCTTTTGATAATAACGATGTTTACATGAAGCATAATGAAAATAAGCAGAAACTTGTACTAAGCTTCTTCTACAAATGTTTAAAATGTATCGTGTCTATTGACCTCTGAAACTCAGAAAGAACATGGACTTTGCCACATACACATGTCGGTTACAAGTTCTCGAAGTTGATCTATTAAATCCTTGATATACTTGTCCTTGTTAGCAAGCTCCTACAATTCACAAAACATGCAATCAGGTAAAGACATTATATAACATGGTTAAAGACAGGCAGTGCGGAAAATTACGAGGATGTTGTTGCTGAAGTAAAGATCAATGTCCAACAACTTTTCTGAAGTTTTGTTCTGGAAAACATTACACAATTTGGAAATACCTTTCTCAATGTAGAGGCTCGCTCCTCCAGATTCTCAATATCATCTTGATCCATAGGTGTTGTGGAATCGCTCATCATCGAACTCATTTCATATGGTTTGGCCTATTTCAAGAAAGTATTAAGGTTTAAATTCATCCGTCATGAAAATCATTGCTTGAAAACACAGAAACATCTCCTAGAATAACCTAATAAGTAAATCCGAATGCAGCACAGTCCGCTACAACCTCGGAATTCATCAAGAGTACAGAATTGCAAAGTCACACAATACGTACGCCTGTTTGTGTGCAAACGGAGAGCAGTTAGCCTATAAAAATGTATTAATTTTAATTAAATCTGGGTGACATTTATTTAAGTTTTGTAGGAGACTTTCGAGTATCAAATGGTACAAAAAAACTTATTCCGAATGAAGATTAGTTTTTTTATACCAAATGATATAATAGCTCCTACTACAATTTTCAAAATTTTGTCACGTAACTAATTCCTTTTTTTAGTCACCTTTATTAAATAATAAAATTACCTACTCGTCAATTTTCAGCATCTCCTAAAAGAAATTACTTCAAAAAATTAGAGAGCAACTTGTCTACTCCAAAACAAATTTTACTGCATCAACCCAAACACTAACGCTGAAACTCATTCCTAAAATACATTATATTCTATTGACGCAAAACTCATTTGATTTTCCATAATATTCCATCACATCAAACCAATTTCCATAAATTCCATCGAATCAAACTAAACACAATAACGGATTACCTTATGAGAAGTAGGAATGGAAGCAAGAAGAGAGCGGAGGGAATCGACGGAGGTTCTGTAACGGAGGCGAGCTTCATCCAGAGCACCACCGCCCATCTCGAAGAGGTGAGCCCCCGCCCCCGCTATAGAGTCTGAAGAAGCGTCGCCGTTTGAGCCGTCGATCGAAGACAGTTGGTGATGATGGAGTCCGTTACTTCTCGTAAGAGGGAGATTATTTGAATTGGGGGTTGTGGACCATAGAGTTGGATTGCAGAGCTCGTCATTCATGGAAGATAATATCTGAAATGCGGCTTCGATTGTGTCTTCCAAGTGGTTTTGTCCTTCAATTGCCAGTTCTTGTGTGCTTTTCGGGTTCGGATTTGTGTCTCCCTGTTCTTCCATCGCTTAATTTACAAAAGATTAAGGGGCTTAAGCAGAATTACAGTCGGAAAGGATCGATTCAACGAACCCTTGATTGAACTTATCCTTTTTAACAAAATAAAAGAGAAAAAAAAAAGATGAGGAACTTTGTATACTTACATTTATAAATTTATGAGCAAATCTAATTTGAATCGAGTTATTCTAAATATTCTATTAGACAATTATTTGAATCGATTCAATTTGAGTCAATTTTTTTTTTTGTCATCTTATTAAGTTTAGTCGAGCATTTAATATACTATGTGTTTGATTTGGCACGAATTAATTATTCACGTCAAAAATTATTTCAATTAACTCGTTTTGATATTTAAAATATTATTATGTTATTTCAAAAAATTTGTTCAAATAAACTCACTTGATACTTAATTCAAACAATTTATTAGTTGATAAATACTTAATATTTAAAAATTTGAAAATATTCAACTTATTCGAATTACACACAAATAACTTAATGAATTTTCGAGTCAAACTCAATCTTCAATTATCATGATCGATAATTTTTTTAATAAGTCGAGTTCAAATAAATACTATTCAACCCGACTATAATTTTAATGATTCTCGGGTTCGAGGATCAAATAAGGACAAAAAAAATCTACTATTTTATGAGCTTACAGTTTTGTCAGCATATTCACGAAGGAGACATTTTATTTTTGAGATTAAACTTGATATTTTATATTATTTCTTTATTTATTCGGCGTATGCTATATCATTATTGTAAATTTATTACGTTAGTAAATGATTATATTATCTCGCCTTGTTTCAAGTCAAATGTTTTCCCAACAAGCCAAAATAAAATACGTTGTAGTTAGGCAGTAACACTGCAACGGCAAAAATATCCATAAAATAATTTACAAGTTACAAGTACTTCCAAAAGAAAAAGATTTTAAAATTACACTTTAAAAGAATTACAACTTAAAAATAAACCAAACTCAAATAAGTATAATATAAGAACAATCATAAAAAATGAAAGTATACTCCGTCAACCAAGGTTTTCTTATAGTACGAAGGCGTGAAGAAAATGAAAGAACAGTCTGACTTTAACGAAATCATATCGAAAGATGAAACGTAAACCGACGGTTGTTTAGATGGAACACATAAAAGTAACTCATAAACCGATACACAACCAAAAAAGTTGGTTAAATTGTTTTATTTTTAGTTTTATAACAAGTAAACTCTAATATTTAATTTTTGTTAGTTAAAAAGTTAAATTTTAAAGGAATTCGTGGATGAAAATATTGGTTTTAAGCCTCTGCCATTTGATTGGAGAAAACAATTAAATAATAAGAATGTCACTGCAAAGGTACTGTTTTTTTTAGTACTATGAATGACTACAGACTTCACTACTATCCAAAAATCCTTTTCGAATTTAATGGTAACACCCAGAAGGCCAGAAACACAAGAAGCTACCCAATTTCCTGTAAATTTGTAATCTTTGTAACCCAAGAAAATGAAATAAATTTTTTTTTTTCTGTAGTCTTGATCAGAGAGAGGAAGATGGCGCAATTAGCAGAAAAATTGAAGGAATTGTTGAATAATAGATGGATGATATTTGTGGCAGCCATGTGGGTTCAATCTTGTTCTGGAATTGGCTACTTATTTGGGAGTTTATCGCCGGTGATAAAGAAGACTATGGGGTATAATCAGCGACAGGTGGCGATGTTGGGCGTCGCTAAAGATTTGGGAGATGCTATTAGTTTTGTCTCTGGTGCTTTGTGCGAGATTTGGCCAATATGGGGTGTTCTTGCCATTGGTGTGGTTCAGAACTTTGTTGGTTATGGTCTCGTTTGGCTCATCATCGCTCGCGTATTGCCACCCGCGCCTTTGTGGCTGGTTAGTCAGTCTTCTAATTTCTATATTTTCTTGAATGAATCTTTAAAATTATTTCAAGACTTTAAACTTACAACTGAGATTTTTTTTTTCCTTTCTGTAAATTAGATAAATTTATCCATTTCACGTAACCCCAAAAAAAGATTATAACTGCAGCAAATAGAGTCCGTTAGATTAAATTTCAAATATATAGTAAGTTTTATACTTAAAATGCTTTTAAGTCCAAAACTACTTGCCCTAGATCTTTCAAGAAAATTTATGTTTCGAAAATCAAAACAGTAACTCATTTGCTATATGTGAAGCTCACAAATATTATTAAGAATGATTAAGGATCAAAATTGTGTCTGCCATTGTTTATTACTGGAGGTATTCCAAACAATGGGTTTTATGTCATTGCTTCTTAAAGATCGCTACTGCAACGTTGCTTCTCTACAAAGTATTAACATAATGTTGTTCTGCAGCTGTGCATTCTGATATTTGTGGGAACAAATGGTGAAACCTACTTCAATACAGGCGCTCTTGTTCCCTGTGTCCAGAACTTTCCAAAAAGCCGTGGTCCTGTTGTGGGTATACTGAAGGGATTTGCTGGGCTGAGTGGGGCAATAGTGACCCAAATTTATACTATGATCAACTTTCCAGATGAGTCTGCCCTGATTTTCATGGTAGCAGTTTGGCCAACAATTGTGATTTCTTCACTGATGTTCATAATAAAGCCTGTGAGAGCTCATACACAAGTTATGCAATCTGAAAATTCCAGCTTTTTATTTGTGTACAGTGTTTGTCTTGTCCTAGCAGCTTATCTATTAGGAGTTTTGCTGCTTGAGGATCTAGCAAATATGAGTCGTGCTTTGGTCACAATATCAACAATTCTGTTGCTCGTTATTGTATTACTTCCGATTGTAATTCCTATTCTGGTGGTTTTTACTTCGGAGGAAATATCTCCAACAGAAGAGGGCCTTATTCCTGAGCTTCAAAAACAAGAATCAAGTAACTCCGAGCAGAATATGAATGAGGTCATTTTTAGTGAGGTTGAAGATGAGAAAAGCTCGGAAATAGATTCACTTCCAGTAGTAGAAAGGCAAAAAAGAATTGTTCATATGCAAGCTAAATTGTTCCAAGCAGCTGCTGAGGGAGCTGTGAGCGTCAAGAAGAGAAAGGGCCCTCGTAGAGGAGAGGACTTCACATTACTGCAGGCACTACTAAAAGCTGATTTTTGGCTAATCTTTATCTCCCTTCTGCTTGCTTCTGGTTCTGGTTTGACCATAATTGATAATCTAGGTCAGATATCCCAATCTTTGGGGTATGAAAACACACACGTCTTTGTTTCCATGATTAGCATTTGCAACTTTCTTGGACGCATAGGTGGGGGTTACTTTTCTGAAGTTATTGTAAGGTGCGATTTCACTTGCTCTAGCCCGTGTCTCCAAATACAGTACATGTGCTGAAATTTTGCTTGTTCTCTTGCCCCTCAACTTGCATTTATTATTTTAACTTCTGCAGAAAGTATACCTACCCAAGACCAGTGGCAATGGCTTTGGTTCAAGTCATAATGGCATTTGCACTCTTCTTCTATTCCATGGGTCTTCCTGGAGCAATTTATGTCATCTCTGTGCTGATGGGACTTGGATATGGAGCGCATTGGGCTATTGTGCCTGCTGCCGTCTCTGAGCTCTTCGGTTTAAAAAGTTTTGGAGCATTGCATAGTTTTCTCACATTGTCGAGCTCAGCAGGGGCATTGATCTTCTCAGGTATCATTGCAAGTGGTATATATGACTCTGAAGCGAGAAAACAAGCTTCTTTTGGACTGTCCCTTGGAGAGGAAGAAACCCTCACTTGTTATGGCACCATTTGCTACTCGCTTACTTGTGGTATCTTGACAGGAATATGCATTGTTGCATTTATTTTAAGCTTAATAGTTGTCTATCGGACTCAGAGAGTTTATGCACAGCTCTATGGGAGCTTTTGCACGTGAGATGGAAATAGAAGGTTGCTTTCACAATTCAAGGTGCGGAATATATTTTCCATGTAGATGTGGAAGCTCATATGTTTGTGTTATATTTGACAATGGGCTTTATAAAGTATCAGCTGAAGGCAACCAACTGGAAGAAGATATCAGGCTCTGCACTTCCCCAAAGAATTCTTTGGACACAGGTGTGTTATGCCTCATAATTGCACCAGTAGTGTTGAGCCCTATGCATTTGTTAGAACCTTCATCGTTTAACTAGGTTTTCAGCTATGGGGAATTTCGGTAGTAATTTAAACCGTGATCTTTAAAAATAAGAAAATTTCTTCTGTCATCTCTAATTTATTTGTGACTTCCACTACTTGTATTTGTAAAAACTCTGTTGTATAAGTTGAGTGCTTTCCAAAATATCTATGTTCCCTGTGAACTTGTACAAATTAAATTGTAAAGTAAATTGTATCTTGTTTATATCTTAGACAAATGAAATTCTTGTCAAATTCAATCAAACCAATGTGATGGCAATAAGTCTTGTAAACTAGCTTTACTACCATACTGTATTGAGACTTAGTTTTTCATTTCAGACATTTACCTCTTGAGCTGAACCATGAATTATATATAACTGCATAAGTCTGCTGCATCTGTAAATTTACAACCTGTTTCCGTTACACTGTATTTCTGTAGTGTTATTGACATGTAACTCAAGTTTCTTGATATACTTACTAACAAGTGACCATATTGAATATCTGCATCTACTTCAAAATACTTTCAAAATTACTCCTAAACAAAACCTTATGCGTATCATTGGCACGTAACTGAACTTGTCCTGATCAGTGACCACGTTGCGCATCTCCATATACTGTACATTCATCTGCATATACTTGTAAATTGTTCCATAATTACTCCCAACAGAGATTCTTGTATTTTCCCCAACAAACTTATGGAATAGGACATAATTTAGAAGCCAGTGATACGTGGGACCCTGATTGAGCAGAATTATTTTTTCCTAATTGAGAAAAACTATTAAAACTGTAACCAAAAAAGCATTATTAATTTTTGGTGTCGAGCATAAATTGAAATTGATACAATAACTCTTTTCACACTGGTATTTGGTAAATCTGTGTATCTAGACAAAGATAGTATCTCATTCATTAGCTCTAAAAGCCTTGGGAGGACTAAAAAGATAAGACCAACATAAATACAGATAATGTTCTCATAATCAAGACACTTAAAAAAAAACATTTTCCTTTTGCATGAAGAGCACTCATTTTTATGCTCTTGAATTTTTATCTTTTCCGGTCCTGTTAAAATGATAATCTAGTTGTAGTAAGCCAGTAATTAGTGCACCTCCCCCCCGACAGTCAAAAAATTAACTCTCGATAATGAAAAATTAAGATAAAAATGGAAAATAAGAGAAAAACTTGAATTGTTTACTTTGACCAACTTAAAATAGTTAATTTTTCGAAATTCAAAAGTTTATGTAAGTGTCATAATATCTATAACAATAAATGCCACAGATACTAATCTAAAAAGGTAACCAACAAAATTATTTATTTTTATGGATATTACTAACAAAAATTCCATGTACAGACAAAAAAAATAATATTTTTGAAAAGAATACTTATAAAAATTCCAAATATAGACATGAAATTCTGCATCATCTTCAAAACTAGGAGCCAAAAGTAACATTGTGAGGGTTTTAATCCACAAAGAGCAATTGATTCCTCTAGATACTAAGAAAACAAATCCTAGTTGTTCAGAAAATTTTAGTACATCTTTTGTTAGATTTGGTTACTGTGGCTCTAGGATTGCAGGATTTCACATTTAGATACATTTATTTATGCAAATCTTTCATTTGGTAGTAACTAAGGGGGAACAAATTTAGCTCTTTGTCAAGGGCTTCTCAACAAATTCAATTCTTCAAAAGACCAGGTAATATTTTTTTTTTTTCAATCTGAATATATATCTGAGTCAATTGTGTCATCTGTACCTATAATCAATTTCTAGTTTTTTTTTTTAAAATGTTTCTTTTAAAAATGTTCAGAGTAATTTTTGTTGCTCATGAGAAATGATTTTCTGCAAATAAAGAATTCTAAGGCTCAAGTATCATTTGCTTGATCTGGTTAATTTTAGTCAAATTTGCTGAATCTGTTTAAACTAAGGTAAAACTATCCATTTCTATGCAGATCTATGCTTGTTCATTTTGTTCGAATTTTTGCAATTCTAGCTAATCAGATTTGTAGTTTTTGTTCCTTCTTATCTTTTCAAGCTAGCATGTGCCTATGGCTTGATGTTTTATGTCCAATTAATTGAAATGATGACTTGACATTTCTACATTTGACAATGTTCCTAGATTTTTGCTATTTAAAGCTGAGATGTCTTACCATATGATGGCTCAGAATGATATACATGGCAATATAAACGATTTAAATGTATCTTCTCCTTCAGATTTGCAAGTCATTTATTTCTTTAGTGTTTTTTGAAATATATATAAACTTGTTTCTTAATTTTCTAGGTGATTGTTGTTTTGTTGCATTTGCTATTTTACTTTGTGGTGGTCCTTTTATGATACCACAAAATGGGGATGAAGGGGTTATGCAGGTGGTGTCAAGTCTGTTTTCCAGACTTTATGCCCCTAATATAAATTTCAAAAAGTTTTATATTCTAGTTAATTGATTTGTTTCTTGGTTATTTTGTTTATCAATTACTCCTTCACTCACAGAAGGAGGTTTTAGTAATTTATGTATGGAACACATATTTCTTCATGTGAGGTTGATTGTGTGTTGTGGAATCTTTAATCATTTGCAAATGTTTTTCAGAGCACTTGTAGCTAGATATACCACTGCCTGTCCTCTATTTAATTAGCATCATCTTTTCTTGTACAGGAAAAAGAAAACGCTTTGATCAAACAATTTCCTCACTTATACCACCTTCCCAGAGTTGTCCGAAAGGATTTGTAGTGTTTTTCAGCCTTGATCTCTTAGGAGTTTATTGCTTTTGGTTGCCTAGTTAGAAGTTATGAGTGAAAACCAGTCAATGTCCACTCAAAAGAATGATTCACACACATCTCCCAATACTACTAACACTAGTGGAAAGGATCAGGCCAATGCGGCAGCTTCTAGGACATCAAATACTAGTTTCTGGACTAAATGTTCCAAATGTTGCGGTAAGTTTGAGTACTCAACAATTTACCTGGATAAAATGATTCAATGTCCCAACTGCCGCACACCTTTTATTGTTCTTGGGGTCCCTAAACCATTTAGCTCAACCAATTCAATTTCAGTGCCTACTTACTCTCAGCAGTATAATGCATCAGGTTCTGCTGGAGTTGAATCATCTACTAGACTGAATGTTGGGCATGTTCCTTTCTTTAGATCAGGTGTCATCCAAAGTAGGTTAACATCGATTACCTCACCTTCACATTTAGTTCAGCCAGCATCTGTAGATTTGAAAAGGAAGAATGAAGGAGAGCAAACACCAGCCACTAGTGAGAAGCACCCATGGAAGAAGATCAATTCTTCAGTGGAATCAGGAACTAGTTTAGCTACCAATTTCAGATCCATTTCCCGCATAGGAGATGGACCCTACAGAAAACCTAACAGCATCAAAGAATTGTCAAAGACAGAAATTAGCGATATGCTGGCTGGAAAAGCTAGGATGGAAATTCGTAAGAAACTGAATGAGTGGAATGCTGCAACTCAGATTATGAATACAGAGGGAAAGGAAATAAAAAGGGAGAGATCAATAGTTGCTTCACATAAAGTGGAAAAGGCCACACTACATGTTTCAAGAAAAGATGGAAATATGGAAGCAGCAAAATCGGATAGCAAATCTGAGAAGTATTCATTATCTATTAAGTCTGATGAAAAGGTTGTTGATTATAAGTGCATGAGTGTTCCTGATTCTGACTTTCATGATTTTGATAAAGAAAGAAGTGAAAAGTCATTTGGTAAAAATGAAGTATGGGCTGCATACGACGACACTGATGGGATGCCTAGATTTTATGCTCTCATTCGTGAGGTAAAAAAACGTCCTTTCAGTATGACAATTAGCTGGCTGAACTCTCGAAGCAGCAATGAATTTGGATCAATAGATTGGGTAGGTTCAGGTTTCTACAAGACCAGTGGAGATTTTAAGGTAGGAAAGCGCGAAGTAAATAACAGAATACATTCTTTCTCACATAGGGTCAGTTGGACCAAAGGAAAACATGGAGCATATCAGATTTACCCCAAAAAGGGGGATGTGTGGGCTCTTTATAGAAACTGGTCTGCTGATTGGAACCCACTTACCCGTCTAGAGACGATACAAAAATATGAGATGGTGGAAGTACTTGAAGACTATGCTGAGGAGAGAGGAGTCAATGTGGTCACACTGGTTAAAGTTCCGGGCTTCAAGTCAGTGTGGCAACATCATTTGGATCCAAGGCAAGTTAGGACAATCCCAAAGCAAGAAATGTTCCGTTTCTCTCATCAGATCTACTCTTACTTGCTTACAGGTGAAGAAGCTGCAAATGTTCCCAAAGGTAGCCGTGAACTTGATCCTGCAGCTATGCCTTTGGAACTTCTACAGGTTATAACTGAAGTTCAGGACCTAGAGACACAGAAAGATGCTGAAAATTTTGTAAAGGTAGATGAACCGGCAGAAGAGGTAACAAAGATGGAAGAATGTCCAAAGGAGGCAAAGATAGAAGCAGAAGCCATGGTCAATCTGGTTCAGGTAACCAAGCATGTCAAGCTTTGAAAGTTCTTTGTTTGATGTCTTAAGAACTTTTGTACTTTTCATTTGTTGTATGTCCATTTAGAGGATATTACTTAAATCAGATACAGAAAACTCCTGTTACCTGTTTACAGATTTGCGTCCTGGATACCTAAAAACTTTATATTGGGATGTTTTTCATATTGTCAAACTTGAATCTTCAGTTTTTGTCATGCACTAGTCTGAGTTGCTTTGATGTTTGATGGTTGAAGTGTTCTTTTAAGTTAGGGTGATCACAGATTCACAGTATTACCATGTGCATGCCAGTTTTCCTCTGTAGTCTATAACCTTGTGTTATTACCGTTTGAAGTTCTAAATTTAGTATTTGCTCCAAATCATATTATATCAGAATGTCAATATATTTTTTTATTGTGAGTTTGTTTGTGAGTACTTTTTTTATTGTGAGTTTGTTTGTGAGTACGGATTTATTGACAAAATTAAGCCGAAGAAAATATAGTGATGCGGATTGTTGATGTTATTGCTCTTCCATAATTCATTAAATCTGTAGTCATCAAACTCGAGAAAGTAATAGTGTTGTGTCTTAAAACATGAGAACCCTAGTCAAGTAACATATGCTATTGAACATCTTCCTTAATACTAGTACTTGACATGGTAACCCTGATAGCTATGGATGGTAATGATATAATAAAAGAAGCAAAGGCACATAAGAATTTGAATAAGGAAAATTATCTTTATATGAATCTTTTGAGTGAGTTGGAGAAGACCAAAAAATTTATTAGCTGAAATAAAGTCCATATTTTGAACTTGGAAATGACTTTCTTTAAAGAAAAATAATATATTGAAGGAAAAGGAAAACACTTTATTTCAAAATAAATTTTAAAATTGTATATTGACTCTATAAGTCAAATGAAAAATAACTTTTAGTTGGTCAAATTACTTTAGTTAAAAGATTTTCTAAATTACATTACATAAATAAAAATAAATTTTGACCAAAAAGCAAGAATAATTATAATAATTAAGAACAACAGAAATTATTATAAAAATTAAGTCAAAACGAATATCAACTTTAAAGAAAATAAATTATAATTCGGTCCCACCAACTTTTAAGTGATAAACGAAGGGGAGGGGACCCAAACGTATGAATTTTCTTTTATGAATACAATTAGAAATATCTTAAGAGAAAATAGAGGTTGGCTTTATATAAATTAAAAAAAGATAATCAGAGTTTTATCTTCAAATATCACCTTAAACTTTGCGGTTCTCTAAGTAAAACACACAGCTTTCATCTTAACAAACCACTTTTATTGTACATATCATTTTTACACATTATAAAATTTATATCTACTTAGATATTATTTTTATTTGAATTTAGTATGCATTGTTTATCATCTACCAAGGGTGATATGCAATCTATACAACTATTAAACTATACATGTATGCATTGTTTACAAATATTGTTGGCAGTTGTCGATAAAAAGTAAATTAAAAATATATCTTTTTAGTTACATAGGAAATTACATAACAATTCAAACACGCAATACTAGTAATTTACGATTATACTATTTTTATATAATCTATAAGATTTAATCGACTTTTTCTTCACAAAAACGTCAAAAAAAAAAAATATATATATATATATATATATATATGATATATTTTATGAAAAGTCCAAAATGTCAAATTTAATGAAACCGAGGGTAGAATGAACAAAGGTAATCGTTGAGAGTATAGTTGCAGAATTGGAAAAAAGAAATTAGAATTTTTATATTTCCTTAAATATGTAAGAGATAACTGTTTAAATATTCACGCATCTCCTCCGAAATTTTTATTAGAGATAGTGAATAATCAGTAAAATTAGCAGTCATGTCAAAATTATTGATTTTGTTAATTTGCATATGAATTATACAAGGTCCAGGTAAATTTATTTTTTATGTCTAAAAAATTGATATGTATATACATAAAAGTGGAGTCTATATAAAAAATAATAATAATAAATTGTAGAGTATTGGCACTTTCCAGATTATTTTACATAATAAGTAAAAAATGGTCTAACAAGAAAAAAAATAAACGAAAAATGTTGAGAAACAAGAATCAGTGCGACTGCTGTACCTTATCCTATCTGTCTATCCGTTGCAATACTCTGCAAGTATTCCATTACACGGAGTAATAAATTTGTCACACCCCACCATTCCTTTGCTCCTTCCCGATTTCTCAAAACCATAAAATCCCACAATCCCCACTGCCGTGAAATCGCAACCGCCGTCGTGAGCCCATGGACACAAACAACCAGCAACCACCAACACCACCACCGGGAGGTGCTCAATCCCAGGTACAAGCATTTCCAGCTGGACAACCACCTCAACCGCAACCGTACCACCATCTCCTTCAGCAACAACAGCAGCAGCTCCAAATGTTCTGGACCTACCAACGCCAAGACATCGAACAAGCCAACGATTTCAAGAACCACCAGCTTCCGTTAGCCCGAATTAAGAAAATCATGAAAGCCGACGAAGACGTACGGATGATCTCCGCCGAAGCCCCAATCCTCTTCGCCAAGGCGTGTGAGCTCTTCATCCTCGAGCTCACCATCCGATCGTGGCTCCACGCCGAGGAGAACAAGCGCCGAACACTCCAGAAAAACGACATCGCTGCAGCCATTACGCGTACTGACATTTTCGATTTTTTGGTCGACATTGTCCCTCGCGATGAAATCAAGGATGAGGCTGCTGCTGGTTTGGTGCTCGGTGGTCCTCCTGGTGCTGGGATTGTGGGCTCTACCGCAAGTGGGGTCCCTTATTATTATCCGCCCATGGGTCAGCCCACCCCTCCTGGGGTCATGATGGGACGGCCGGCGGTGGATCCTGCAACTGGGGTTTATGCGCCGCCTTCTCAGGCGTGGCAGTCGGTGTGGCAGACGGCTGATGATGGGTCGTATGGGAGTGGAGGAGCGAGCAGTGGGCAGCAGGGTAATCTTGATGGGTATGTTTCTTCTTTTCACATATTTCCCCTCTTTTATTTCAGATCCTGTTGCCAATTTAGGATTAGGGTTTTGTTACTTCAGTGGAGGAACACCTCTTTTCATTCTTATATGGTGAAAAAATCCCCCTTTTCATTTTTATGTCCGAGTCTTTGATGGCATTTCAAGTGCTTGTTTCTAGCATAGGGTTTACTTCTTCTAAAGGTTCTTGATTCTTATTCTTCAAAAATAACGGGAAGCATTCATGTTAAAATAATTATAACTCTTTTTCTTTCCCCTTTGATGGGGATGTTCAATTTGGTAATTGATTAAGGTTGATTGGTTGAGGAACTATTGTAAGTTTTTTAACCATTTTCTTACCTGAAGAAGCTAATTCTTTTTTCTTAGGGCACAGTAGATATTATTTGATGCAGCTTGATCTTGGAGTTTCCTGTATTTTTGCTATTGGTGTTCACTGTTCCTTATTACTCCGTAGTAGATTATGCTTGAAGACCTCTTTATCTGTTTGTGTTAAATATATCTGCGCTAATACTTTTAGTTTTTAAGTCGTAGAGAAAATCTGGAAGTCTTTGTCATCTGCCTATAACATACTTGAGGTGATGGTTATTTAGTGGCCAGGATAAAACAGATGATTGAAAAAGTTCCTGTATATGTCGTTTGTATTTATAACTCAACAGCAATGATGGGTTATGGTCAGAGTAGAATGTGTGACACTCAGAGAGTCATATCTGTCAATTGGTTATATATTCTTAATATGCAAATAAGAGTACCAATGAGTGATAGTAAGATTATCTGTTTTTCTTTTAATGACAATATATTATAGCTTAGAAAATTAGGGGTTTCAGCAAACTAGGAGCATTTAAGTGTCATTATTGTTCACGATATCATTGTTCCATATGCCAAGTAGCTGTTAATTACTCCCTCGGTTCCTTTGTATCAGACATGCTGCATATGATTTAAGGCAACACCTTATTGAACTGGTTTCATTACAACATTAGCTTAAATTTCAAATTTCAAATTTCCCATTCATAATTGGTTTTCATGTAGTTTCACAATTATATTTCAAAGATCTATTCGGAACTCTATTATTACTTGATAATTTTAGCCGAGTATAGGATTCTTTATTGCTTGGGGTTATTATGTAATGGCCTTGGTCTCCTCTTCATTCATTTATTAAGGTATTAAGTGATCCCTCCGGTGACATCTCTTATTCTTATCCTATCACTTGCTGATACATGCATAAATGGTAGAGGTATCAAAGGATATTACAATAAATTGTGCTTTGCGTACCTCTTTGTTATATAAACAACTCTTGATAAACGTACTTTTAATGCTTTGATCACTTAGACGTCAGAAACATTAAATTAGCTAATAAGGAGGCCACTGTGATGAATGGGCTTGGAATTGATAAGTTTCATCCTTAGCATTGAAGTTTTCATATGATGGATGGCAATGCTATCTGGTGTTCGGGGCTTGCTTACTGCACTAGATTAAGAGATACTGGAACTATCCTTTTAGAAAAATTATAAATTCTGCATTCTTCAATGTTGATGCAACATAACCAATGTGGAATGATTATTTGCATATATTTAGCTGTCTGCTCTACTTGGAATTTTGTTTGTTGAGTGGCATAAATTTGTCTTGTAGGTGAGTTATCTATGCATTTTTGTTTGCAGCTCTCGGCTAGTTTGTTATAAAGTGTTTTCTTCTCATTTTGAAGAACTGTGTGCTAAATTAGTTACAATTACTTCAACATTTATCTAAAAGTTGAGAAATTTATTGAATTATTGGAAACAGGAAAAGGAAAGTTTTTAATATAAACATCGCAATTTGTCATCCAATGAGTCAATCCATAAAGAAAAGAGACTGATGCCCTTAGTATATTAATACATATATTTGCCTTCTGTGCTTCATTTTATAATCTTTGAAAATAGTGCACGTGGTATACTTCTATATATAACTATCTAAAAAATGAAAATACTTCTGTATATAACTATCTAAAAAATGAAAATTTTCCAATATGAAAAGAAGATTAGAAAAAGGTCCCACCGAGATTTGAACTCGGGTTACTGGATTCAGAGTCCAATGTCCTGACCACTAGACCATGGGACCCTTGGTCATTTGTTAAGAGGGGTTGAAGTCTAAATTCTGGGAAAATTTTCAGCATATAGAGTTCAAGGTTTCTGGAAATTTGCATGCTCAAATTTCACATTCTTACGTCACTATTTCTGAAAAATATTCTATTGATGCATCTAAAAATCTCATATGAAGTTATATTTAGACTTATAGATATTGCAAACTATAGGCATCCGTTTATCAATACCCGTAGCACGCCACATTTAGCCAATTAGCACACTGAGTTCCTAAATTGGTTATATGAACACTGAGTTGCTAAATTGGTTATATGAACAGCAACGTATACAGGTTTACCCAACACATGTACGGTTGTACTAGATCGATGGCATGGCAAAACTTGAGAAAGTTCCTTCATTCTTATCTTGTCATGTATTTCATTTTATTTATTTATTTTATTTAGCCTTCAACCATGGGTGTTTCTCCTGACAATTTGAATTTAGCTTCGTCCTTGCTGAGTTTTGATGCTTGCTAGTCATCACCTTATTTGCAACTGTCTCGTGTTGTACTGTTGTGATCTGGATTCAGCATTGTCTTGTGCGTGTATATATTGATTATTTTAGGAGTTGCTTCCTCCGTTTCAAATTAGAGATGCATTTTGACATTTTAAAGTTATATTGCGAAATCCTAAAAAAAGAACTTGACATGCATGTATTTGATTTTGGTGCAAATTAATAGGAGTGTTATTGTGTGATGGGTTAGTTGTCTTAATGGTTATCATATCTGTTGATTACAAAACATTGATGCATTCATATCAATTTTTATTTCATCATTTTACAAATTGTCTCCAAAAAGTCAAAACTGTATTTTTTATTGGAAAGGATGAAGTATGTTAGCTGATACACTTAGAATTATTTAACATCAATTGTTGTATTTATCAATTTATTTGTGTTTGTTTCAGCTAAGAAGCTGATGTTTGGGTGGTTAACCTGATTTAATGATGCCAAGGAGCAATTCGGAAGCCTGCTGGTGGTGTTGTGGGTCTTGGAGAATTCCATCTTTGTTTTCATTTGCAATCAGAATTGTGATATAATTTAAACAACTTCTTGTGGTTACTGTGATGACATGAAACATGATGTATAAAACTTGATCATGTGCAGCTATAAAAAAAAGTGATCGAGCCTTTTGGACTCAACCCCCATCATTATTTTTTTTTTCTTTTATTTTTTGTTGTATAGTAGGTCACTGCCTAAATACTCACACATATTAGCAATTATCTTGTAAATTTTTTTATTAATCTATAAAATTCAAAATGACATCTTTCACTTTTCTGAATTTCTGGATAAGTGGTCGATAATTAGTGAGGTCAACGACCATATTAGCAATTCCCCCGATTTCATTTTATAATTTTTTACCAGCCCAATCATCACATTTTTGCAAGCTTTTAAGGGTTTCTTTGTAGGTTATAAGCCTATAGAAAAGAAATTCTGTTTAAGGGGATCAAGGGGTTTTTTTTTATAGGATCTTTGTTTAAGGGGTTCTTTTTACCGGTAGTAAAAAGAAATGCTCTCTAGAAAAAAGAATGAAATAAGTTAAAAGTAAAAACAGAGTTGCGTAATTTGCAAATAGTTATAAGGGAATTAACTGTTCTTTTTCCTATAAGCATGTGTAATACTTTGTCTTACCTGCGTGGATAAATAACTTTTCCTTGATGTCCTATTTCATTGAACAACGACATCTTTCGAGTGGCTTTATATGATTTTTTTCTCCTCTAAAATAGAAGGTAAACCGGTAAAGAATGAAATAGATTAAGTTCTCAACAGAAAATGATGATAATTTAGCCTTTATTTTACATTTTCAACATAAATTTTCTTATTTATTTTAATGCTGGAGTTATAATGATATTTAAAATGGATATATCCATCATAATGTGGGAGCCCAGTGAGTTTAAAATTCAATCATTGTGTAATCATACTAAAATTATATAAATTTAATTGAATTTATGATTACATAATTTTTTCTGGTTACATGTCAATTAACTTTATAAATCTCAAATAAAAACTATACTGGAGTGTCATTTTTAAATTTAAGACTAGACTTCAGATCAAACGCCTGAAGGCCCAACTTAGAGTTAAAAAGCCCAAAAAAATGTGCGGAAAAAAATAAAAGGGTTTTATTTTGACTTTCGGATCCGGACATCATCAAAAGTGCAGAACCCTAGAAGTAGAATCAGAAGAGAAGCAGATAGAGAATAGATCGAGAAATGGATGCCATAGATTCAGTAATCGACCCTTTGAGAGAGTTCGCCAGAGACAGCGTTCGTCTCGTCAAACGTTGCCACAAGCCTGATCGCAAAGGTATCGGACGATCTGGACAGATTTATACGTATATACGGGTTAATTGATTTGAATCTAATTGGATCGATTGATTTCCATTTTTATAGTTTAATTGTTCATGTTTTGAATCAGAATTCACCAAGGTTGCATTTCGTACTGCTATCGGCTTTGTCGTCATGGGATTCGTGGGTTTCTTCGTGAAGCTGATCTTCATTCCCATCAACAACATCATCGTCGGTGCTACCTAGGTACTTTTCGATCTCTTCTCTAAGTCTTGAATTGTTAATTGTTTATTCGAGCGTTGTAGTAGATAATCCGTAATTTCATAGTTGTTGAATGTGATCTTGACTTTAGATGTCAATTTTTATGTAGTACATTTCCGAAATATGGTGTGGTGAATTCAAATCTGATGTGAACTGTGTGGATTGATCTATGTGAATTGTCATCATCATCTACATTTCTGTGAGAGTATTTTTATGATAATATTAACTGGTGGTGTTGTAGGATTTTTTTTTATTTTTAAGGTGAATATTGTAAACTACTTGACAAGTTTTAGTGTAACTTTGCTGTTATAAAACTTTAGTAAGTTTAGGTTGCAACTTGAAATTGTAAACTTCTTCTATTGGGCATAACTTTGTTGTTTTTTAATTTCAACAATTTCATATCACAATTAGAATTCCAGTTATACAAAAATATATTCGGACTCTTCGTGTAAAACAGGGCATGTTAGTTTTCCTTGTCAGTTGTTGATATGAAATTGTGAGAGTAATTATTCGGCTAGTGGCAGTTGCAATTTATTTAATGACAGGAACACTTTGACACGTACTATTTTTATCAAATTTTTGCACCAACCCCCCAACAGAAACCCCAAACCAAAAAAAAAAAAACAGAGAGAGAGAGGTACCTGAAAGAGTAGATCATCTGTGTCGACAAACTTAAAATTTTGCATCAAGCTAAACAAGTTCACTAAGAATTGCATCGTAATAAATTTGGGAAAGAATAAACCCATCTGTCTCTTCGGTTAATCTGTTTGCAGTAGGCTTTATGAGGGTTGTGGTCTAAGAAGCAAGGATTCAGGTTTGAGGATTTGGTTCATCATGCCGAGATTGGCAGTTCGAAAAATCTCACAGAATGGGGATTCATTATTCTGTGCATAAATAAATTTATGCATATTAAATCATTTGAGTTATACAAGGGAAAAAAAGAAAGATAAACTACACAAGAATCCTTAAGAAGAATCACACCATAACTGGAAGAATCTAAGAACTGCTTCTTAGGTTGTAGTCCAGTAGTGGTTTGATCTGTAAAATTTTCTTGTTGAACTTTGTGGTGGTTGAGGGATAAGCTCTTTATGTGGTCAATACCCCACCCCCTCCCCAACTCTCCTTAGTTGACCAACAAAAGTGGTTGAGTTTTCATGTCTTTGTCTGCGGCCAGTTCCATGCTTCAAATTTTTTTTTTTAAAGTTGCGCAATTGTCTTACATCTGTCCAGGTTATGTTGACATATTTTTTTGTAATTTTAGGTATCTTTTTATGGGGTCGCCAACCGTCGACCAAACTAGTTTGGGTTAAAGGAAATGTTTATGTTTATTTGAATTTTTGTTTGTTCTCCCTTTCTGGCGTAGTTTCAGAATAACACATAGGATTGCCTCTTACTAGTTATTTGGCCTGAATGTTGTACATTGATAATTGATAGATAACCAGCTTAATCTAGTGACAAAAGCTCAATATGTTTCTTCGATTTTCTATCATTTGGATTTAGCTAACAACTAATCAACCATTTTGTTTTGCAGGTTTTCTTGAAATTATTTCAGAAGTTATTCAAGGGAATAAGCTACCAAAAATCTAGAAAGAAAAATCTTAGAACGCTCATAGTGATGTTTTTGAAACATGTTTCTTTTTTGTTTGACAAGTATCTCAAATTGTAGAATGATGGTGAACCTGTTAGTATCTGTTATGACCTTCTGTTATATTCAGTTTTTCTATTTAAAATTTTTCATGCATGTCTAGATTGCGAAGGAAACAAAATGTGGAATTTACTTGTGAAATTGTCAAATTATGGGGAATTCGTTGTTCATGGTTTCTGTTGAGCGTTAGAAGTATAAAATCATCTGACGAGGTATAGGTGTTGGACAAACTCACAAAAGGTACTTTAAACAATTTAAAACCTAAAGTTTTTTATAGTTATACAACGATTTATAATGGCCTTCATGGTCATACTTTACATGCCTATGCCGTCTAAGTTTACTTGAGCTTTTAATTTAAAACTTGGGAAAAAAAGTTGTTTGTCGAAGCTAACTGTCGTTTCATATGTAACATCCTTGTTTCATGTGGGAGGGCAATTAGATTTAAATCAAGCAACGGGTAATATGAGCTTTATAAAGCTTTTTCACCTGGTGATAGTAATTTTGGAATATTTCATTTTCGGTTTTTTTACTTTTTGACTCGATCTTTGAAATTAACATATAGAAATAGAAAATTGACGATGAGCTAGAAAATTACTATATATTCTATATCTGTAAATTAAATTCAGGTTAAATTATATACAACACCTAAATGAAGATGTCTTGGCCCAAATACCGTCTTCCTATTTTATGTCTTTTTATAGAATTTTGTTTGGTAATAAAAATTTTAAGTGAGTATATGTTACATAATTTAGAGGTCTTTTATGAAGTTGTACGATGATACTGATTTACCTATCAAGTATCACAAGTTTATATATTCTTGGTCAATCAGACTAGGGCTAAAATAATTGTGCTTGCATAAATATTAAATAAATTATTATTGATTTTTATGTTTCCGATATTAATTTAAAAAGTAATACATGCTCTATAGTTCACGCCATATTTTTCACCATTTCACAAGAGCAAAAAACTAATACTCTGCATTTTGAAACAAAAGACACGTATTAATAAGACTAATGATAACTTAAATTGTTAATGATCTTTTATTTTAAAATGTTTTTATTACATATCATTTAAATAATTATGTCAATTAAAGTGAAATTAATTTGAATTAATATCGAACTTTAAAATGCATTATTTGAATGGACCGCGTAATAATTGTAATAGTATATTTAATATGAACAGAACCTTTAAAATCGTGTACATATTAATAAAGAAAAACAATACATATATATACTTTTACTTTTACCACTAGGAATAGTAACTTATATGAGTTTACCAAAAAAGAAGAAAAAATGTTTGGTCTTGGACAAAGAACATCGATTCGCTTTTCACCACCAAATCTTTTTTTGTTTTACTTTTCTCCTTCAACTCTCACGAGGGTCTTTTTCTTAATCTAAATAGTGATTAGGGTTTTAATTGTTTCATAAATTGATTCTATAAAAAGAATAACATGACAAGTGAGAAGTACTTCGGTTTTAAAGTAGTTGATTTAAATAACACAAAACATAAAACATATAAAAACACAAGTTTTTCGACTAGGACCCCTAGCCACTCGGTTCTTCTCAGAATTGCAGCTCCATTCGTTCTGTAATCCTTCAATAATGGCGGCCGCCACTCTAAAACCTTCCACTATCCAACCCCCTCCTCTCAATTTGTTGAAATCTCTCAACCCCTTATCGAGATTCACTCCACCGTCCCATAACAGCTCCAGAAACTCTATTCTTCCCCCGCGCCGCCATTCCCTCCGCATAATCAATGTCCTCTCTAAACCCGAATCTGTCGCCACCACTGCGCCGCAGCAACAAGACTTCACGTCTCGCTACTCCCCTTTCGAACCCAGAAAGGGATCTGACGTCCTTGTCGAAGCCCTCGAACGGGAAGGCGTCCAGCACGTCTTCGCATACCCCGGTGGCGCCTCAATGGAGATCCATCAGGCCCTAACTCGGTCCCACATCATCAAAAATATTCTGCCCCGTCACGAACAAGGCGGCGTCTTCTCTGCTGAGGGTTACGCTCGAGCCACTGGCTTACCCGGCGTCTGCATCGCCACCTCTGGCCCGGGAGCCACCAATTTGGTCAGTGGGCTCGCCGACGCTCTCCTCGACAGCATCCCCATTGTTGCAATCACTGGACAAGTCCCCAGGAGAATGATAGGTACTGATGCCTTCCAAGAAACCCCAATTGTTGAGGTAACTAGATCAATCACCAAGCATAATTACCTTATTCTAGATGTAGAAGATATTCCTAGAATCGTAAAAGAAGCTTTCTTTTTAGCCACATCGGGTCGACCTGGACCCGTTTTGATTGATATTCCTAAAGATATACAACAACAAATGGTTGTACCTGATTGGAATGTACCAATGAGATTGCCTGGTTACTTATCTAGATTACCAAAGTCGCCTAATGTTGGGATTCTAGAACAGATTGTTAGGCTGATTTCTGAGTCTAAAAGGCCAGTTTTGTATGTGGGAGGTGGTTGTTTGAATTCTAGTGAGGAGCTGAAGAGGTTTGTGAAGCTTACAGGGATCCCAGTAGCAAGCACTCTAATGGGCCTCGGAGCATATCCGGGTTCTGATGACTTGTCTCTTCAAATGCTTGGAATGCATGGTACAGTATATGCTAACTATGCCGTGGATAAGAGTGATTTGTTGCTTGCTTTTGGAGTTCGATTTGATGATCGGGTGACAGGAAAGCTTGAAGCTTTTGCTAGTCGGGCTAAGATTGTTCACATTGATATTGATTCAGCAGAGATAGGGAAGAATAAGACACCCCATGTATCACTTTGTACTGATATGAAACTGGCTTTGGAGGGTTTGAATGAGATATTGGAGAATAAAGGAGGAAGCTTCAAGGAAGGTTTTACGGCGTGGAGGGAGGAATTGAAGGAGCAGAAAACAAATCATCCTTTGAGTTTCAAGACTTTTGGAGAAGCTATCCCCCCTCAATATGCAATTCAGGTTCTTGATGAATTGACAAATGGAAATGCAATTATAAGTACTGGAGTTGGACAACATCAGATGTGGGCTGCTCAATTTTACAAGTATAATAGGCCGCGACAGTGGCTGACATCGGGTGGATTAGGTGCTATGGGTTTTGGATTACCTGCCGCTATCGGAGCTGCTGTTGGAAGACCTGATTGCGTTGTTGTGGACATTGACGGAGATGGAAGTTTTATAATGAATGTCCAGGAGCTCGCAACTATACGGGCTGAGAAACTTCCTGTTAAAATTATGCTGTTGAATAATCAACATCTGGGTATGGTCGTACAGTGGGAGGATAGGTTCTATAAGGCCAACAGGGCACATACTTACTTGGGGGATCCTGCTAATGAGTCCGAGATATTTCCTAATATGCTGAAGTTTGCAGAAGCTTGTAACATCGAAGCTGCTCGTGTAACGAAGAAGGGAGATCTTCGAGCTGCCATCAAGAAGATGTTGGATTATCCTGGACCTTACCTCTTGGATGTCATTGTACCACATCAAGAGCATGTACTGCCTATGATCCCCAGCGGTGGTGCTTTCAAAGATGTTATCACAGAGGGTGACGGGAGATCTTCGTATTGAGCTTTTCTAGTAGTAATACTGAGTTTTATGTATTATATTTTCATTTCTTAGCTTAGAAAGAAGGTTTTGTCTTGTTTATGGATCATAAATCCTTGTTGTATGACTGTTGAATGCATGGACTAATTATATCACTGTTCGCTTATGATATATTTTTGTCTTGTTTATGTGGTAGCGATCATTATTAGTTTTTTAATAATATATTGATCTCTGATCAACCTTTAATGAATATATGCTCTTGTGGCAACATATGTATAGTATTTCTCCATATTTTGATAGCGCCATGGAGTTGAATAATTCTGATTCCTAGGACTACAAGAATATATTCCAGAATTTTCATTGTCTGGTTCAAAGAGGTCTAGCTTTAAAGCAATATGGTTTCATAAGCTTGAACTCAAGCATTTGTGTTGCTTAATTATGACCTTGTTAGTTTCGACTTAAATTTTAGATATTGTTGATTCTGACGGTATAATTTATCGTGCAAGAATTTAACATCTCTAGAATTTAAGTCGAATCAAATAGGGCTATGTATTCTGAAATATGCTCTATCCGACAGGATTGAGTTCCCCTGATTTGTGTTCAAAGTTTGAACTAGTCCTGAGAAAAACAAGAAACATCTAGCAACTAATGCACTGAAGAACACCATCTTCAGGTCGGATATGATAATCCTATCTCTCCATATTATGAAGGTTTGCTTCGAAATTATTTAATGATGGAGTCTCCTTAACCAACTCAAGTTGTTAACAGGGTACAACTTGAAGGGCTCCTTTTATTTTAACCATAGTTCATATAATTGTATATTTAACTTTGAATGGAACATATGTTAATAAACTAATGAAATCTAATTTTGACTAAAAGAAAAATTGAACAAGAAGTGGTGTTTGAGTATAATCAAAGAGAAAGTACCAAACTGCTGTAAAACTTGGAGCCAACTACCAGTATATTTATAGTGAAAATTATGCCTGTCAATTACAGTGCTTCAAATGAACCCAAAATCGCATTAAAATTGACAGAACTTGGTTACTTCATTATATATATATGGACAGCAGGGGTGGGGTTAGGTACTTCAATCATGATCAATCACTAAAGTTAAGGAGTACATATATATATATATATGTAGGTACACACAGCTACCTAATAATAGTAATATATATTAGTTACAATATATATATATATATATATATACATCGGAGTATAATTGAGGGTTCATGGGGGCTGATGTTCGATCATTTTTAACATGGATCAGCCCCTAAAGTTGTTCATCCAACTATTATAATTTTTCCATACATCTTGGCTTAGGATGCAAGGAGATGGATCAGTCCTTACTGTTTTAATGGTGAGATTATGAACATAGATGACTGATGCCCTTACGGTCATGAACATCATAGACTCGAGTAATATATAGGCTAAGCCAGCTCAAGAAACAGAGTTTAGCATGCAGTACGTACACCGGCCAAATGACTTAATTTCCAATTCCATAATCACAACATTAATTAATTAAGAACCAACAATATTATTATTATTATGATCGGAACTTCTGGCGGCAAACTTGGCAAGTGACCTCCATGCACGACGGATTAATCGGTCGTGTGGCCCTTTCTTTCATTTTGTCAGCCTTGTTGAACTCTTGTCGAGCTCTCTCCCACGTGAGCTTGGCCCGCGAAAACTGGGACTGAGCCAACTCCATTTCTCGCCTCGTCAGCTCCCTCACACGCTCCGCGTACGCTTTCTCCAACGCAGCTAACCGTATTTGCTCCGCCGCTTCCCATTTCAATGCTTCCGCTTCACACTCTTCCCGCCGATGGGCCTTTTTTGCAACTTTCGGCCCGAATATCATGCAATTATTATCTGCTGTCGTCGGTCCCAACAGTGGCTTCCGGCTAATGGACAGTTGAAGATCCAGACTGGATGGCCCATCGAAGGGGTGTGATCGGTGTTTCACCGATGTCGTCGTCATCGACGAGAATGATTCCGTCGTCGACGACGGCAACCTCGGCATCCATGAAGAAGAAGAAAAACAAGTGGTAGTATGGGGAGCTGGGGGGAGAAGTTGCAATTCTTTGTGATCTTCTTCCATCCAAGGAAGCAAGTGGTTCTTGGTGGGGGGGAGAGAGAGAGAGAGAGAGAGAAGTTGATTAATTTGTTTGGTGGCAGAAACTCATGCTGCCTGTCTATATATAACCATATACTCTTTCCTCTCTAAAAAGACTTTTTGTATATATTTTTATGTACAATTTAGTATATATAAAAAAATGTTATTTATGTCAATAAAAATTTTAGAAGACAAATATAGTAGATAGAAAATTAATACCGTGACAAAATTAAAATTTGTAAAATATTTAATACATATTAAATCTCACACAAAAATGAATATAACAATAGTAACTAATACACCCTCCCGAACAGAGCATATATAATATCATATATCCAAACAAGCAACTCCTTAAATTCCAAAACTACCCATGCCAAATGACTTAACTAACTTTGATCAATGACGTTTACACCCTTCATTCCTTGTTTTCTTTCTGCTTAGGTTCATGGTTTGATAAGTAAATTGCGTATGGTAGTTATTGTGGTCAAAGTAAGTGGAAGGGCCGAAGGGGGTACAAATAATTCCGTTATATATAGCAACAAAGTGTGGAACGGATCGCGTTATTTGCCAATGAGTAGCTTTTTGTTCTTTGTGATGTGCTAGTATTTGTTTTTTCACTTTTTCACTGTTTTTAATAATATATTATATAAGCAGTGCCTGCTTCTATTACCAACGTGGTATAAATGACACCTTGTTCTCGATCGTCTCAGGTTTTCCACCAAGTATATTATCAAATTTATTTGGTTAATATTTCTTTTTAAAGTAATTTACTAGCTGAGATAAAAAGTAATTTTATTTTACAATTTAGATAATGCCATATTTTCGGTTATAGTGATATCTATAGACTACTAATTGTTAACAGCGGGATTCAATCTAAATTTTGATTGTATCAACTGTGCCAAATTTTACTGATATTATTGAACTAATTTTCATTTACACGAAAAGGTGCTTGTTTTTCCTTTTTTATATAAAAAATATATATATGATGATGTGAAAACGGACAAATTAACTCCTTCCCGATTTCATATTATCTATTATGCAAAATTCTTATTATCTGTTATGCAAGACAATTAGTAAATTGTATTATATTAGAAAAATATTAAACTACTTTTAATTGTTTAAACATTTTATACTTACAACTTTTAAATCACTCAGAATGTATTTAATTGTACCACAATTAATAAATTGTATATAAGTAAAAATATATTTGTCCGTGCTTTGCAATATTTATCTATTATAAAATTTGAATTAAATTAAGACTGATAAATATTAATGGAAACCATTAGTAATTGTATAGTTTAATTAATCACGACAACACTTTTTTGTATTATATAATTGTACTTAACCGCAAAATGCTTGCCCTATCAATAAATAAATTCCCTTTACTGAATTAGTCTTCGGACAAGGTGGTGAAAATAGGCAAGACACCCCTGGGTGGGGGAGTGGGGGGTTGCGGGGTTGGTGGGGTTGGGGTTGGGGACGGTATAATGATTACAGTTGCACGTGCGTCGGGTGTATGGGCCTTCGGGTTAGCAGAGATTTTCGGATAGACCCGCTTTATTGTAGGCCCACATTGTCGGCCCTGGGAACGAAAAGCTCCGCCGCAGGGAAAAGAAAGATTATACTGTATATTTAAAGCCCACGCTCCGGGCAGCTTCGCACGTGGGAGGGGCAGAAAATAGTACTCGTAGTAATATGATATATTTTCACCAAATTTTCACATTGAACCTATTTGTGCGATTAATTTTATTGTTTTCAATATTCTCTTAAAAGGTTTAAGACTTCATTTTATGGAAACTTGAGTAAGAGATCTCTCCGTCGTTTATTTAATTTTTGTTTTTCTAACGTGTTTATGCCCCTTTTTAACAGAAAATTAACACAGCAAATAGATTTTATTATCATTTTATGAGTAGTATTTGAGATAATTAAAAAATTATTAATTTTTTAAAATGTTTTTGAATGAGTTCAAACATTTTTCCCACTTCTGATAAATTCCCTATTTTCTCTCGACGGTAAGAGTTAAATATTGTGCCGCACCCTCTCGATTATTAAAATAGAAAAGGGAAGTTTTGAGAAGTTTGAATTTTTGAAAAAATATTTATTTTAAATTTTGAAAAAAAAATCTCAAACTCTCTTCCTAAATCTATTTTAAAAATTCGAAAACTTCCTTTGAAATGCGACGATTTATTTAAATTTTTTTTTAAGGAGTCGTCACTTAACAATAACTAATTAGATGTGTTAGGTCATCCCATTATTTTAGTTATTAGAAAATTTTTATTGATTTTGGGAGTTACTTATTTGAAAAATGCAACTATTAAAAGTATGTAATAGAAAACAGTTTTTAAATTAAATTACTCCAATTTTAAATTTGATCCGAAACCTTTTATCCAAGTTCAAAAGCTTATTTGAACGAGAGAAAAGTGTGAGATACCCTCATTCTTGTTTTGAAAACGATTGCATTTTAATATTTAAAAAAAATAAATAAAGTTTGTCTTTTTTTAAAATAAATCAACTATACTAAAATAAGATAAAAGTGTTTTGTATGTGTGTGTGTGTGTTGAATGTGTGATTTTTCACTGTATTGTTAGATTTACAGATTACAAGAATATAAAAAAAAATCCATAAACTAAAATTACATTATTAGATCCTACACCATAATGAGGGTGTTCTTGAATTTGAATAATATAATCATTCTAATTCTAAAATCTAGGCTTACAAATAATCTATAAAATATAAAATTTCATTTTGAAAATTTGAAAATTGCATTTTTTTTTTGAGAGTAAATACAAGAAACTACACAAACTTACATATAAATTTAAATTGAATCCTAATTACATATAAAATTTATTAAAAAAAAATTTGAAAGAGTTTCATTTGTAATTGTGACGTTTGACCAAACATAAAGACACTCTAAAAGATTTTAGTTCTCTCAAAATCACAATCACGATACAAAAGTATAAACATAATTCTTTATATATTCTAAACATTTTTAATAATTAAAACTACTAATCTACATTTAATAACAAATAAAAAATTAAAATCTAAAAATTTAGCAACTACAAATTAATTATTCTATAATCCCATGACATGTAAATTGTCTTCAAATAATCATTTATAAATCAATACTATATTCACAAATTATCTCTACCTATTCAAAAAAATTTAAGCATTATAGATATTTTTCATACAATTTTCACTTTTATACAATAGAAACAATAATATGCACAAAAAATATTTACATACCAAATTATAATTTCTAAATCATGTATAATCACTAAATATGCACAATACTGTCTACAATAATTATCCATTATAAATATGAAAAAATTAACTACTAATTGCAATATATATATTCACATTAATCTCCAAACATGTTTACATTAACATTAAATGTCTACAACATGCACAATTGAATAAATTTCAGAATAAATAAAAATATTTTTAAAATATTTAAAATGCATTTAAAATTAAGAAAACTCATTTGTATACATATATATACTATGTTACTTTAGTGTCAAAACACCAATTTAAACTATTTCAATGGTTAAAATCCGAGAATTATATTTAAAAGATTTACAAAAATATTTTGTACCTATATTATATTTTTTACAAAATATATAAAGTAGTATACTGAGTATTTTTGATGACATAATGTAGAAAGAGACTAATAATTAGAATAAATAGAATAAAATTTCAACACTGCTATGATAAGAAAATATTTCAAATATACTCTCAAATTATAATTTTTTAATTTTTAAAATATAAAATATATTTGTCAAACTATTAATTTTACAATTAACCAAATTGACTAGGAAAAATTGAATGCTGACAAATAAATTTAGACTTAAACCGCAACAATAAGATAGAATGAGAGGTAATAATTAAGATAGTGAAGTCATCCATCCAATAATTGAGAATTGGATTCCAATTTCCGAAACTCCATGAACTCTTATAAGAATAAAATGGGTCATTTCAATCCATCCTACATCATATGATTATGACCCTTTAACAGTGAAAATAACGTTCAGAATTTTGTTCAAGACCATTTCCCCCCTCCTGAGATCCATACTCTTCTTTCTTCATAAACTTTGAAAAAGGTTAAATATGTAAACATTTACTTTGAAAAGGTAATAGTTGAAAAAGTACATAAACTGACATGAGGAAAGGACTTTCCAAACAATATGTGGTATGTACTCCTCCCTTTGCCGAAAGGAAGAAAAGGGGTTGGATTTTGTAGGCTGGCAAAGTATGGATGAATGATTTGGTGGGCTTAGTTAGATATTTATGCACTCCTTTTTTTTTTTTTGTTTTTTTTTGGCTACAAAAATTTAATGGAGTGGAGGTTTTTATGTCACATACTATTTTGAGTGTTTTTGATATATTTACATATTATTCAACCATAACTGATAAGACTCGAACTCTTAATTTAATGAAAGCACTTGATACCAATAACTAACAAGATTCGACTCTCAGTTTAATTGAAGTATTTGTTGAGTTTTAATAATTGAACCAACTTTTATTATGTAATTATTTACACTTCACATTTTGTCTATTTTATTATATAAAATTAGAAGATTATAATGTTTAATTTTAAAAAAATACAGTATTATAATAAAAAATTAATATAAATATCGTTATTTTTTTGGATAAATTTTATTCTTAAATATATGTGCATATATATTTTAGAACAAAGGTAATAGTAATTAAATCAAGTGGATACAAAATCAATTGTCACTATAAAATAGAACTAGTGTACTACGTGATAGATGTTGCTTAACTATGCAGAGCGTGGGGGTACAGATGGAAATGAGTCGAATAGCCTTGAATTTACAAGTAGTCAAATTCTACTCAAAATTAAAAGTATCGAATTTAAGTTTGTATCATATTTGAATATGAAAAAAATTTATCTGTTCAAATTCGTCTTAAATTCGAATTCGAATATTCGAGATTGACTCGATTCGATCTTATTTAAATTCGAGCTACTCGATTATATCATATTCATATACAAATTTGATACATGTATTGGTACTCAAATGTAAAATGTGAAAAAGGAAACGAAGAAAAAATAATAATTATAGAAGAGATTTTTGTGTTCGTGCCTTGGAAAATAATATAATTTAAATATTGGATGCTTTAAGTTGATAAATTCAATTACTTCTCATTCCCAATTAAAATTATATATATTTAAAATATTACAGATGTTAAACGAATACTGAGTCAAATACGAACATGTTAGATAATACAAACCAGTATCTCACAATAATTCAAGTACTTGTCTATAAATCTGAGCGAGTACTTTGGTGGTGACATTCAACTCGTCAAAATATTTGAGTTTAAAAATAAATTCATACTGGTTTGTTTAAAATTCAAATATGAGTCTCAATAAAATTCAAATCTGAGTCTCGGTTCGAGATTTATCAAGCCAAATCTGATTCGAGCTCGAATCGTTAGGCTCGATTTTCATCCCTAGCGTGGGGTTGAATTAAGAAATAAAAGTTGTTGGGAATGTCGAGAAGATGGATAAAAAGTTGTCGCAGAATTTTATGATTTAGGTACGGACTCCACAAATTTAAAACGTATATGAGCATAGTATAATTTCTACTTCACTCATTTCGTGTAAAAATTAAGGATGCTATCAAGTGTATATATTTAAATGACTTGTTTTAGTTACAAAAAGTTCTTTCGTTATTGTGATTTTAGCATAGAGTGTAATAAAAAGTAATAGAATAAACTTCATACAAAATAATAATAATAATAATAAGAAAAGGAAGAAGAAGAGGATGTGCAATATCTAGATGTACGAGATGTAAATTAGAGGTTGCATCAAATTGAGTTTGCAAAGTGTACCTAAGCATGTCATTGCTTTACACCGTAAAAATCTCTTCACTTAAACTTTTAGTTGATCAAAATAAAAGTGTATCTAGACACGTTGAAGGTCGTTCGAACTTTTCCTGGGAGTATGGCATGGGTTACTTCAGTACCATAGCGCCTGCTACTTGAACATTGACTCGAGGCATTTTCTCTACCTCTTCTTATTTTATTTATTTTTTCTTGTGAAAAATTATAATCGAATATAAGTATGTAATTAAATATAGCTTACAATTAAAGTGAGCCGAGTGCACTAATGGTTTGGCATTTACTTACATATCTATCTAGTTCTTGTAAAAATCAATTAATAATATAAGTTAAATACATAATTAGATACATACTCATATACAAAGCGAACCTAATACATGTAATGGCTTGCAATTAGTTGAGGAGATGGAATGGGCATGCTTGCAGTGGGGGAAGGTAGCATGTGAATGTGCATGTGAGAGGTTGAAATTGAAGCATATTAACTTGAGATTCAAGTTCCAAATTATTACTTGTAAAATGACATTTGGATTTAGTCACGATACAACTCATAAGTCCCAGTCACTATAAATTAGAAAGAAATACACGAAAAAAAAAAAAAAAAAAAAGCTCCGCCACCCCCCAAATTTGTGGGGATTGAATGAATGTATACCACACATGCGGTTAAGGGAATAGATTTTGTTGTTCTAATTGATCGATGACTTTTTATGTAGTTGTGTTCTTAGTTCTTTATGAATTTGTATATTTAAGAAAAATAATTGAAAATAGGATTAATTGTCAAATATAGAAGGGAAAAATCATACTCCATCCGTTCTAAATTTAGAAATATATTTTTATTTTTCTTTTAATATAGTACTATTTGCGAGTGTTGTATTGTCATACGGGATATATATTTTTTAAAATATCAAAGTATAAAAATTTGTATTTAAGAATGTTTTTCATATACTTTAAAATATTTAACTTCAAATTTATTAAAAATAAAAAAATTAATTCAATTTTAAATTATAAAATCGTACCTACAAACTATGTAAAAAATTTGTATAAATTGAATTATATTCTAAATTTGGAACGAATCGAGGAATATTTACTATAAACTCAAGAAGCCGTTAAAGAATTGGAAAATCACAGTATTAGTAGCTCCAAGTATGGTGGTCTATTAGTATAAATGGGTCGAGGGCTGGGCCTCTCTATTCAGTCCAACTAAAACACAAAACAACCCCATACGGCCATGGGCCGTAAGATCAAATGAATTTCAATTTTAATTTTTACAATATTGAATTTCGTTTATTTCAACAAGAAGCTTTACTCAACATCAATTAAGTGTTGACCAAAATTCTCATTAATTTCCTAAGAAAATCCATTTCTGATAGAAAATATGGGTGTAATGTCAATGTTTCAAAAATTATATCACTGTTATTAAAATTAATCCAAAAAAAAAAAAAGGGAATAAAAGAGATAGTCTAACACCCAAAATTTTGAATTAAAAATTCTAAAATTTAGACCTAACGTTTTAAAAAAAATTAATAATTATATTGTACGGATAAATCGCATCCCATACATAGATACTCGTGTTACTAATTTCAAAATTCCCGCTACTTCCCTGTTGCTCAGTTCCATTATCTTTTGGCGTCTAATCTCTCTGCAACTCAATTCTTTTTGTGGCGGTGGAAGCCATGAATTCGAGAGAGCTTACCATCATCTCAGCCGCCAGTCTCCTGGGTGCGGTGGCTTCTGCAATTACACTTCGTTTCTTCTTCCAAATCCCTAGAAATAAGCATTTCTCCAAATCAAATGGAGATGTTATTCCCACCACTAAATCTTCTTCTCAGTCTCCCTTCGATCCTTCCAAGCGCAAAGGGTTAGTTACCCTCACGTTATTTCCATATTCTCTAAAACTCGGTACCAATTTAACTGATGCTGCCATAATTATGAATGTATCTGTTTTATTGCTAAATCCCTCGATTTTTAAGTTTATTTGTTAATTTTTGTGGAAATTGATTAAACATACAGGGATAGCTGATGTATATAATCAAGAATTTGCAGGTATTTATCATGGGATGATTATTTCATGGCTATTGCATTTTTGTCAGCAGAGAGGTCTAAAGATCCCAACAGGCAGGTCATATATCCACCCCCTCTTTTCTCGTCTCCAACTTTTCTGGTCATATATCCCCTTTTAGTTGTTATGTTTCAAGGAAGACTTGAATTTGTAAAACTCATGGAAATATTGCATATTAATATTGATTCAGATATAATTTTTTGAGGTGGTGCTCTGAAGAAGTTGATTTAGATGCTATATTGGTGGCATCAGCATTTGTATCTCATGAAAAGAAATTCGGAATTGTCTTTCATTCCAAGGCCCTCCTTTTTTTTTGTTCACCTCGAAATCTCAGAAAGAGAATGAATAGAAAAGGACTGTGCTGAGTTGAAAGTTTAATTTTTCTAACTCATACTCCGGCTTCCTGCCATGGAGTATTTCTTTGTGCCTTCTTTATGATATGCTTGCTCTTCCTGATTCAGAATATCTAATCTTCTTTATATTCAGTTACTTCTCTTGTTTCGGTACATTTATTTTACCAGTTCCATTTTATTTTATTTGTTTTATTTTATTATTTTTTGCCTGTGGTGCAGGTCGGTGCATGCTTGGTGAGTGAGAAGGGTATAATACTCGGTAAGACCAGTTAGAGCAGATGTATGTGTGAATTTGAAGTATCTGATATTAATGTTTGTACTCTACATTCTAGGTTAGGACTTTCATTTTACATCGGATTAGGTTGGTTTTTTGAATTTCACAACATGCTAGTTTATGTTGTTTAGACCAAGTACTACTAGTAACATTTGTGATGTCTTGTATTTTATATTTCATCAGGCATTGGCTATAATGGTTTTCCACGTGGTTGCTCCGATGACAGGCTTCCGTGGTCAAAGGTTGGTAAATTTTATATAACAAGTTGTTCATACTATTGATGACAAACTGATGCAAACTAATCTTGAATTTCAGAAATCCAAGACCGGAGATCCTTTGGAAACAAAGTATCCGTAAGTCTTACGTATTCCTGAAAGCTATTACATTTCTTACATTCATCTGACATGACAACCGCAAGCACTGAAATATTTTTGTTTCTAGATTCACTCTTTTCTCTTGCTCTATCTCCCTCTACCTCAGCATTTACATGTTCTTCATACCTAAATTGTGTATTTTATTACGTGTACTCCAGTTATGTATGTCACGCTGAAGTCAATGCTATTCTAAACACAAACCATGCATCTGCTGCAGGGCAGGTTAGTTTCGATCAGAAGCTGCATATAATCCACTGTTTTTCTATTTTCTAGCACCTACTTCTTGTGTGAACTCTGGCTAATAAAATGAAATGGCATACCCTTCTGAAGAAAGCTAAAACCCCTTCCAGCATTGTTATTTGCTGATTCTGGTACAGCGTGAGTGTTACTAAACGGTGTTTTGCCTATTCATATATGCAGAGGCTTTATGTTACAATGTTTCCCTGCAATGAGTGCGCCAAGATAATAATTCAGGTGAACTTACTATGTGCAACTTTTTATGACGTATTCTGCATGCACCTGGTATCCGTGTAAGGAGGAAATTATGCCTCCAGTGTGTTGGGACAAAAGTTTGCTGATTTTTGTTTCGAAGATCCACCCCCGAACCTACCCAAACACACAAAACAAAATCACAAACGATTCATCTTAATAAGCAGACTGATTATGGTTGTTCAACCCTAATTTCTTCAATGAACCAAAAATTGGCGGGGCTTCCTTCTAACTCTCGTATTGGTTTGACTAGTATACCAGCATCAATCGTAGCATGTTGCTAGGTACTTTATTTGGATCATTTTTGTTTTATTTAATTTACCGTTTGTTTTGTGTAATTGCAGTCTGGTGTTTCTGAGGTTATCTATTTTGTGGAAAAGAGGCTAGAGAATTCAGAAGCCACCTATGTCGCTTCACATAAACTCTTGTCGATGGCAGGTATTAAGGTAAGCCGTTCCTAAGAAAATTCAATGTGAATAAGAAAGTATATTATTTTTATTGATAGGATTGACAGTAACAATGTGTATGCCTGAGTGCACACAGTTGACAGTGGCATTTTAATTTGTTTACTCATACAGTTTTGACGATATTCACTTGTTTTATTTAGGTGAGGAGGCATCAACCGCGAATGAATCAGATCTTGATCAATTTTGAGGATCCCTAGGTTCTGTTATCAAACTTCTGTTATCTGTTGTACCGTAATTTGTAATTGTCTTGCACACAAGGGTTTATCGTACCTTTTACTTTGACTTTAGAAAATAATTTCATCTCTTAAATTGTATTAACATGATAGTATGATGACAATGTTTTGACAGAAGTAGGTTACATTTTCTTCCTTCTTAGAACATATTTTTCATCGTACCAATATCTTTTTGTTGTTCCAGATGTTTATCAACTGCAATCTGTCTTACTGAACTTATAGATACTATCGCCTCGCCCATAGCTTTAATTTATAAATTCAAACTCAGGCTAATTTTTTGTCTCATCTATAATAGTTCCATGTTTGAAATGTATTCATGAGAGTGTTGTGAAAACACTAGGCAAACTCAGGCGGTAAGAAACCGCCCAACACCTGAATGAATGTTTAATTGAAATTAATCAGAGATAAATGAAATGAGGTGTTAGATGGTAGAGAACTTAACATTTAGACGAAGGAATTGATCGGTCAAGATGGAGATTTTTACGACAGTTTTCCATAATTGTGCATACTACATCTAGTAGTCAATTCAGTGAAATTTTGTTTTGCCTACGTTCTGAAGATGTATTCCTCGTTCTTTTTTCCAGTAAACCAAACATGGGCAACCAATTCAACTTTGCATTCTGTGGATTATATACCATATGTGATCCACGTCAACATACTTGTAACAGAAAAGGTGTTCAAGTGTTCGTGTGCGCGTTATAATTAAACTCCCAGCGGAAAGAATGCACAAAATACTACTCCGTAAACAAGACTGTGTTTGATCCTTGGTCAACATGCTTAGAAGATAATGAATTCTTTTGGTCAAAAAAGTTCAAAAATTTATCTTAAACAACAAAATGTAGCTGCTGTATTTTTAACCAGCTCGTACTATATCAGAACTCAAAACCTAAATATTTCTGACTTCCAAAGACATCTGTAATATAACTGCGATCAGCCTAGAGATGAACATCAATCAACATAAGCAATTTCCTTCCAAAATTTCTTAGCAGGTTGTCATACGATTAGTCAGCATTAAGGGCTTCTAGTTGCCTTTTGAGGTCTTCGAGATCATCGACAGAGTTGGTGTCCTCCAAATGAGCAGGCATTTTTTTGAAGTCATCAGCACTAGGAAGCTCCCACACAAGACCTTCTGGAAGTGCATCTGAAGAAAAGAACAAATTAGGTAAAACAGGAATTGTTCTTTGGTTGAGGAATATGATAGAACCATGCCCTAACAAAATATCAGAGTTCAACTAGAAGACTTATAGTACCCCAATCCCACAACAAAACATGCTACTTGGACTATGTATGCAAATAAGGCTTCAACCCTACAGCTACAAGCCAGCACGTATCCATTATTTTCATGACCTTTTGGAAGGTCTTGCAGTGCCAAGATTAAGCCCATGAAGAAGAATCTTTGATCAGGACAATCATGGATCATAACAATCCTAATTCCTTTGAAATTTCAAACATTCTAACACCTCTGTGACAAACATTAGTATATTTTTGTTTATGTAATCTTTATGGGCATGTAAAGAACAAAGAGGATTATCCCGTTGGGATAAATTTTCTTCTTTAAAGGTCTCTTCTTTCTCATAATAAAAGTGAAACATATAAAACTAGTGCAATGTACTCTGGGACCATAAAGTGGAAGTTTCGTTTACTTGAAGAAAGAAATATATCAGATTAGTTTCATCACTAGCTTCTGACGGATGAGACCAGATGTCTTTAAAAATCCCGTTAGGCATCATTTTTTCTTTTGATCAGGTGGAAATGACTTGTCACAAATAGAAACACACATCATATCGCTTCTAGTCAACCTCTAAGAAAACACCAAGTTGTCTGCCTTTTGATGAACATTTTTACTAAAAAATAAAATACAATTAAACTATAGCAAAATTTCTCTAGTGACAAGTAACTCTTTTTATTCACCATTCTCAAGCAGTAAGTAATATGATATCGGCATGACACAATACACACACTTATGATTCATCTATATAACTAAAGTAGATGAACAAATCAACAATGGACATTAAGAGGCCATAAAAGATAATTATTAATTTCACAACAGATGTGAGACAGATCACCTGAAGTTTGTAGACCTTTCTTATCCGGCTCACTATCATCGACGACACTGAAAACCACCATAAAAGATAAGATACTGATCATTTAAATATCAAAAGGCAAAGACATTACCAATTTCTGAAATAGAAACCTGGAAATTATATGGCACAAAGTTAATTTTATATGGCACCAAGTTGCAACAAGAAACTAATTACACAAATATGGTGTCAATGGGGTTTCAGATTCTTTAGGGTGAACCAATCGTATATATTGAGGGAAGTGTTTGTTTCATAACAAAACAGAAGCCAAGTCAAGACCCTAAATGGTTACTCTGGGACATCTCAGAGTAACCTTACCCACTGTTCTAAGAACCAAAGCAGATGTTGAACCAGATAAGGCCCTTGTCCTGAATCCGGTCTTTGACTTCGAAAGTTATTTTTCCTACCTAAATGACTTCCTATGACTAAACATGGGTATCTCTTGTTCGGAAAGAAGTCTTGCTTTTGGCTCACATGTTCGTGAAATACTGTCTGGTACGGTATTTTGCATGTCCACAAACTTATTAGAACTACTTACCATATGTTCCACTCATTATCCATGTGAACAGCAGATTCTGCAGCCACCAATGCTTCTGCATCCATTTTTGCTTTTGCAGCAGCATCTCTGGCAGGTTTTGTGAGCAGGTATTCACCCTGCAAAGTGATGTGTTTTCCAGAATCAGATGAAAGCTGAATAATCTGAAATCAATGTGCCATATAAGATAAATTGCTGGTGAATAAGGCTCCTCCAAGGTCCATATACCTGTCGTTTCAAGCAAGCAGCATTTGAACATTGAGGGTTTGGCCTCATTTCCATTGTTGGGAAGAAATCTTTGAGAGCATTATATCCCTACAATAAGAGCATATATACAGAAAAAATCCCGACATGCAACTTCCAAATGGTTCGAACCAAATTAATCTATGTAGCTTTTTAGAAAATATTTTTAAAGAGGGTGAAAGAAGAGGAATACCAAATATGGAGAGACCTGCCCGAACTTCAGCAAGTACTTGAGTGTATTTTGAACCAAAAGTCCTGCAACAACTCCCTAGGTAACCAATTCAGATACATGAGTTGCAACAGAGTAGTATAGCTCAGTAGATTACAATTACTATTGGTGGGATATAAATTAGAGATATAATTGATAGATACCAATATAAATCAACTTATAGAACCAACAAGTCAACAACCTGTACGAGCTTAATTACGTGTCACAAAAGAATCTTGTGGAGATAAAAACTATGAAGTTGCTTCTGTGTAAGTAAATATTACATATGACGATCTAAGTATGAAAATTTGACACTTTAAACAATTTAAGAAAACGGAACAACTCAATAAACCAGAAAATGAGCATGGCGTTGAGTAAAAAATACTTGCCATGGTAGTAGGTAATGATGCAGCACAAACCCCTTCACGCTTCAGTGTACGTTCATCCACTCCAGATGCTACAACCTAAGAGGAAAGTAAACTCAATTTATATTAAAATTAATTAATTTTACATATGCAACATGGTACATAGAACACTAATAATGGTGGAGAATTCTTAATCATAAACAGAACTCAAATATAACTGCAGGTTCAAATTGTTATATCTGCTTTTTGGTACCATTGCTGTACAGGAAAGTCATTTCAGAATGATGCTGCATCTCATGGCTATTTAAAAGATAACAAATTGCAACTTAGCTGAATTGGAAAAGGAACCTACCAGAGGAGGTGCACATGCAAAGCATGCGGTTTCTCCAGGTATCAGCAGCTGTATATGACCTGAAACGGCGTCCTCAGATACACCTGTGAAGAGTTCCTCCAGAGTCAATTCTTCTAAATTTACGTAGAATTGGAAGGATAAAGAGCAGAAAAATAAAGAACTTTTTGTTCTTGTTTACTTGTTCACATATACCCACTAACTATACATGGAACAACATAATCGCAGAAGAAAAGATACATTTAAAGATCTTCAAACTCTTCTGATACAAGAATTTAAAAAAAAAAATTAAAAATTGCATTAGAAGATATTTGGGGCAGGGAATCACATTCACTCAAGACAAATGATACTCATTGTGATTCTAAGCATATGGTGCAAATTGCTTTTGCGCATAACCACCTGACTAGTCATGTAGCAAGATTTTGTAACATAATTTCTGAACGTTACAGACAAGTTTGATCAAATTTCTACATATTGAAAAAAGACAAGGAAGAAGAGAACCGTGTTACAGACCAGATTCCATCCACGTTTGATTCAGCTCATTGCAGGCCTATATAAGCAAAAATAAATTAGCTATATAGTATTATCAGTTACAAATAGAGAAATTTAGCCACTAGTAAAGTAAACCAGTCAAGTTGAAAGAATACAAATTAATGTATACTTATTGGTTAATTAAAACATTTTATTTATACTCTTAAGGTGTTCACGCACTAATGATATATGGCACAATTAATAATATCATTCTCACCTGATTTACTACCATCCTTGCTTCATAATTATCTACACAGCTTAAAACAAGATCAACCCCAGTACCTTCTTTACTCGGGCAATATGTTTTATTTGTAAGACTTGACATGAAAGTCTCAAAACCTTGAACCGTTGTAATATTCAATGTATAGCTCTGTAACACAAATAGTATACATCAGAAAGGAAATCATATATATAGAAAAAAGGAATGTGCACACATTGTCCTAACTGGAGCACAGGAGCACGCATCACATTTTACATCTAACTACATTTGCATCTTACACAGATGACGCTAATATAATTTATTACTGAACCAAAAAGAAAATCATAGAAATCACGTGTACTTTTCAAAAACAAAATAAAACTGAAGGACAACCATCCTTTCCTAGCCCTATGTATACAATTTTCTTCAGTTATTCCCACTGTAAAAGATTGGTTGCATTCTGGTAGCAGAATATTACCTCAAGCACAACATCAGGATTTATGTCTGATAGAGTTTGAACTGCAGCATCAGTCTTTGTCATGCCACACTGTGAAAGGTAAATCAAGTTGAATAAGTTACACGATTCTAGATAGATACCCCTTTAAACAACTCAACAAACAATTTCTCCAATTGCAAACTAGGAGGTACATTCTAAAAAGAGTTTCTTTCTTAAGAATGTACTTCCATGCAGGCACTCCCTTCTTCGACTCCATCCCGAGGAGTAAATAGGACCAATTTAGTCATGTTTTCATGTTCCAAATGAATGCATTCCAATTTTAACAAGTTTTCATATGGAAAAATTACCCAACTGTTGTATTATGGCATATGTAAACATTTCATTAAAAAAAATTCAAAAGTTCAGAGTAAACAAGAGCTTTTGAATTTTAATTAATTGAATCATTGTTAGCATCATCAAACTAAGGGAAAAATGCAGATCTTGTATAAATTTTGGACTTAAACATTTAATACATGCAATATATATAACATTATGAATTCATAGAAAGAGTCAAGAGGAAGTTAAATTTAGTTGTGGAACACCTGCTCCGGACGGAAAAATAGCCTATTCATGTTAGCTAACTCCACTTTGTCATAATCATACAACAATAGGCGACCTATACCACACCTTGTTAACATCTCAGCTGCAACACTACCTACACCACCTATACCCTGTAAAAAGAATACAGAAAATAAGTTGTATGTTTAAGTGTTTTAGCAGATAATTTTTATTGCGGTTCACAAATAAGTACAATGTGTTCAGAAGATAACAATGATGTACCAAGGTATTATATCATAACACTGAGTGCTGAAATATTGAAATCTATGCCTCACAAACAGGGAGGTTATAACTTTAACATGGTGCATAGATATTATTGAAGTTCTGTCATGACTTTAAAAGTAACAAATGTAAGCAGATAAAATGCAGCGTTGAACATATTCTGAGGGTGAACAGTATGTTATGGACTTGAAGAATACCATGTGACAAACAAAAAGTAATATACTTCACCCCGTCAATCGTATATAGACAAATATACATCTTATAACTTAATCCAAAACGACCATGTAACGTGTCAATAGACAATGACATAAACCCACAAATATAGTTCTACAAAACACTTAGAAGCTAGTAATAATAAGCATGAAAAATCATATGCATACAAACCATTTTTCCATCATCAAATTTAGAAATATAATATGATCAAAAAATTACAAAGTTGAATCTGAACAAAAACATGGTCAAAAACACAGTTACCATTTGTTCTGAAACCGACATTGCTGATATATACTTATGATTTCTAACAAGCACGTTCCTTATATGCATGTGAGCACTATTGTGAATCATCCAGTAACAACATAAACGACCAGCAAATAATTAGTAATTATAAAGAACGGAGTTCAATACAGACAACTATGGCAACTGAGAATTCTCGTATCCTTTCATAATTCTCCAAAATTCCCATCCTCTGGAGTGCCATAAGCCTACTGTAAGGATTACTATCTACCACCTCGGCACTCATATCCTGACATCAATATAGTAATGTGTTAATAACGTGTATCACCTTGAAAACTCTAAAGCAATTGAAAAGGGGGAAAAAATTGAAACAGGACCACCTTGACTTTTGAGCACCGGCCTTGTCCAGAACTTGCCAGAGTGGTGAGATTTTCTATGTGCAATCTCACCTACAACACAAAAGCCAATATTATGAGCATTTTGAAAGTGCAAGAAAAATGAAGTTTAGCTTTTCATAGTTCAATAACTTCCAAATTTGCATGTAAAGGTCTAAACTTTACCTTCCCTGTCAGAGATTGACAAGAGCAGGATCTCATTTTTCATGGCTATCTCACAACACTGAAAGTATAATTAAATTAAAGTGCATATGTTGTCCCAAGTTCCCAATATGTATTTGGTGTGTTTAGTACTCTTAGAAGTATAAATGCAATTAGCACTGTTTTTCACTAACGTACAACCAAAACCTGGGTTATATAACTCAGTAATTGCCAAACACACCACCGGGCCGGGGTTCGTGCAGTACATTTGGACCTCTAAAGCCTAAAGGCACTAACCTGAACAAGCACAACGAGTTGAGCAAGTTCAAACTGTTTACTTCTCCTTGATTCTTTTCTCCTCTTCTCCTTTTTTCTTTTTGGTTATGTGCGTGTGTGTGGATTGGGGGTGGTGGGGGGTGAGGGGCATAATCTTTGAGTCTTTCTGTGAAATGTGAATTCCTATGCTTTACCTACATTGTTACCAAGCAACCAACTGTAAGCCTGCAAAATTCATTATAGTCTGTCAACTCTTAGGTAAGAACCAAACTTTTTTTTCCTTACCAAACAAGTACAGAATTATTAAGTTGATTAGTTAAGTCAGATCCAGTTGCCCCGAATTAGCCAAGAAAAACACCCACAAAAATAGATAAGAATGTAATACACTATATAACCCTAAAAAAAAGAAAATAAATAGAGAATAATAAAAATGATCCCAATCTTTTCTTCACCGTTTTAGCAGATACACTCAAAGCCACTACCATTTGAGTGTGAATTGGGTAAACCTCGTCTCACAACCTATCCATAAATTATATTTCGATAACTCACTAGCTTTAATTAATACAATTCAAATCATTTGATCGAATCAACAAAATTAAAGAGCAAATAAAAATCAAATAAAAGCAAGGAAAATAGAGTACCTTATCGAGTGAAGCATGATGTGAAGGATCTGATAGCGATCGTTTAATAGATTCGAGATCACTTAACACCTCTTTCAGCTCCACCTCTATCCCCGCCATTGCCGTATCAGCTTCGTCTGTCTCTGAAAAATCTGCGAAAACTAGTTGAACACAGAAGACGAACTTTCCCTCTTTCCCGTTACTTTACATATCCCCCGTCATAATTGTCTGTTCACCGTTTTAACGCTTTTTGCTTCTTTTTTTTTTAATTTACATTTTTCCTCTAAACGGACTCATTCGCCAATCCACAATATATTTTGGGCCGTGGGTTCAGCGAGTTTACGATCGATTTTGGATTACACACTCAATGGCTCATTGACCCACTACTTCCGCATCTTAGCGCTATACTTATTAACAAGTATTATATTTGTCTACAAATGTTGATCTAATCGGTTGAACTCAGAAAGTGTTTTTCATTAAATTGTAAATTCGAATCTACAATATGTAAATATAAGGGTATTCACTAGATTGTGAGTTTGAGTCTACAATCTATAAATATCATGGTAAGTGCTTAAATAGATCTTTGACATTACTTTTTTATGAATGAAAAAGGTTCTTATCATCTAAATTTTTTTATTTTGTTTTTTGTAACAAAAAAAAATAAAATATACAGACAACCCGACGAGACCTGGGCTAACTAGAAATATTACATAAGGTTTACCAAAATTCAAGCGCGGAGTACTTTATTTGAAAGTTTAAATTTGAAGTTCATTATAACCAATTTTTTTATGGATAATAGTTTTAAGTTTTTAAAGGGACATGCGACAATACCTTAATCTTGGGCTCGTGATTTAATATAAAATGTTCATTCCATTTAGTAATCTAGTGAATGACATTATAGATATTGAACATTATCGGCTAAGATAGATACAAATTTTATTGATTAACTAATAAAAAATAAGATTATAGATCGAAAATGATAATAAATTGGCTCTATCTATAGTACAGGTATATATAATAATTGTCTTAAACGGTACGGTTCACCAATTATCGGTATAAATTTAACTTATTGCGAATTTTATACTTCGTACTTTGAATATCAAACCACGTATTACCAATTATCGATGTTTCAAAGATTTACCGGTAAAGTACTTTTCACATAAAAAGTTTTCAGATTCAAAGAAGTTGGACTAAAAATAAGAATTTTGTACAAACTTTATCACATCTCGTTTTCTCTTACAATTATAAAATACTAATTTTGTTAATAGTGTCAAGCACAAGTTCCATTTTTTATAATTATATATTTAAATAAATTAATTATAAAAATTAAACTAATTTGTATATTTTTAATTATTGTAAATAGTAATAATGTTTGACTTGTCGGTTTATTTAGTTTTTTTTTCAATTTTTTATACATATTTTTAAGATTATTTGAGTGTATGTTTAATAAGTTTTTTTACATAATTTTTAATAATTATATATTTTAGTACATATTTTAATAAAAATTTATTACAATAAAAAATTAAGAATTTACTCTACATAAATTAGTTTATTACATAAGAATTGTAAGTTGATTACAAATTAAATTTTAATTTGATAAGTGATAAGTGATTTTAATTTGGTTTTTCCTATCTCGTTCAGAATCAGTTTTATTGAACATTAAATCAAATTAAAACCGTAATAGAATTAATTTAAACACCTATTTAAAAAAATTTAAATAAAATATTTATTTAAATTTTTATATACAAAGAAAGATAAGCTCCGGAAATCAAGATTTAATAATCGTATTAGCTTTTCATATATTGAAGTGTTAAAATAAAGTCTACATCTAGAATTGATTTCATATGCCAACGAGTTTTTAAGTCCATAATTAAAAGATTATAGGTTTAATTTTCACTGGTATAGTCGGTTGAAACTTTATCTTTTTAATTAGAGTTGAATTTTTTTTCATTTGTGAAACATTTATCTCTTTTTAACATAGAGATAGTTCATCTTATATGATTCATACCGTATAATTGTAATTCATTTGTAATGAAATTAAAAAAAAAAAAAAAGAAGAGTTGGTTTCATATTAATGATTTTTAAATGGTATGCGATTGTGGTACGTTTTTATTGACGCAATTTATACAATTGTTTAAGAAAATGACGAGTTTTTATATTTTTAATTAATACGACTATCTTGTAATTTCTTTTTCTTCTCGTTGAGGAGAAAGCCAAGGGATGATTTTTAATTAATTATTTATTCTATTTGGGATGTATGAAAAGTTGTCATCTTTATATAAATAATAGAAAATGCTTACTGCAATCGAATCTCAAAAAGAAAGTAGTATATGGATGAGGTAGCATGATGCTCCATCCACCACCCACCCACTACAATCAAATTTTGTTTGGGCTTGACAAAACTTATCAATTTTAATCGAAAATGTCAATTTTTATATATCTGTCAGTGTCTCGTGCCTTTAATTTCTCCATAGGTGTTTACGTATGTTTTGTGCCTATATGATGTTTTCAATTAGTTAATATTCCTTCTCACGACTAAGTTATTTCATTTGTATCTTTTGTTGATTTCAGTGATATGCTTATAAGTTATATATATATATATATATATATATAGAGAGAGAGAGAGAGAGAGAGAGAGAGAGAGAGAATGATTCACAATAATGCTTGAAAAATAGTAAATTTTCTTTTCAAGAAAAATTTTAAGTTGAACGGAGTTATTTTGATATTTTAATTAATTGAGTAAATCAAATTTAACAGAGGTAAAATTTTATTTATTTATATATTTTATTGTGAACCCATTCCTGCATATCTCGTGCATGGATATTGGTTGTTTTCATTTCCATGCATGAATCATAGCGAAGCATTGCATACTTGTTGTATATTTAAAAATTTTACTTTGCGTATCAACAAAGATATATATTTTATCTTTAAATTTAATGCAATTACTTATTTGACAGATCTATGTAGCGACAATTAATCAACTGCATGCTCCGACAACTTGAGTAATCAAAAGACACTTTACTCAATGCAACTTTTCTTATAACCTAGGAGTTTAAATTCAAAGCCCAAAGCTTTCTCCAATTATATTATCTCAAAGGCGTCTCATACAGTTTGTTCCTGATATATAACATATATTAGTTCTAAAATAAAAAAATATATTTAAATTTACATTAAATATATTTGTGAAATTATAAATTAAATTATTTTATTTTATTTTTGATAAATTTAAAGTGAAATATCATAAATCTGAAGAGTACAAATATAAAATTTATACTTTGATATTTTTACAAATTTATACTACAAATAAAACTATTTAATCCACAAATACTCTCCCTACGTTCATTTTTACATGTCATTTTAGAAGAAAAAAGACACGCTTATTAAAGAATACATTAGTTTGTGTTCGATTGGTCAAAATAAGTATAAATTTTTAATATTATACTATAAATTTTATTTATTTATATGAAAAGAAAATAAACAAAGATAATATAAGAAACTAAGTCATTAATATTTAGTTGCTTACATTAAAAATACAAATGACATATAAATATAAATATTTTGTCTCCTCCTAAAATACGTGTATAAAAGGGAGAAAATATATCTAATTTGAAACATAGATAATAATATTAATCAATCACCCCAAATTAAAGATAACATGTATATTTTTCACATATATGACATCGCAAAGTTTTAAATTGTCATAATTAATTACGGAGTACTTTCATGATTGCTTATAATTACTTTTCGTTATATTTTCTGAGTTTTTAAAACTTCCTGTATATTGAATTGAAACGTATGAAGTATATCATTTCTGAGCAAATTAATGTTTTTTTTTTGTTTTGGGCATAGCTCTAAATAGAGGAAAAGGCACCCGGAGTCGTAACGCTCTCCCATTATTTTATTTGATATTTTAGCCTATATTTCATTCTCTTTTAAAATTATCACGCCATATTTAAAATTTTAACTTATTCAATATAAAAAATTATAAAGAACATGTCAATTGTAAAAAAAACCAAGACACTAACATGAAATACCAAATGGAATAAAAAATTTAAACCGATATTCTCCCATCTTAATTTCCTCCGCGTAACCAATCAATGAAAAGTAAACCCTTCCAACTCTTTATTTCTTCACATTACCCCAAAAAATTTCCTGATAAAGAAAGTTCATACTCAGTTGATACTCCATTTTTATTTATTTTTATCTTAATGGTATTTATACTTTTGGATCGATAATTAAAAAATATTTCAATAGAAATTAAAAGTATTTTATGTCATAATCAACTCTAACCCATATATGATAATAAATAACTCAACAAGCATATTTCCAACTTTATTTCAAGCCAATCTTTTTGGTCTTGCCTTGTTGCCTCCGATCCGGATGCACAACTATTACTAAACGAACAATAAATTATTACTACTACTATTTTTAAGCAAATTAAAGTACTAGCTAGGTAGGATGGACTAAAAATATCGGTGCCTAAAATTAATTAGTCTAAAATAAATTTAAATTATTGATTCTATTGCAATATATAGCAACTCATGTATCTGGTTGATATCCTATTATATTATAATCAATCGATAAATTATAATTATATACACTCAAAAAATTAGACATCAATAGCATTATTAATTCGCCATGCTAGGCCAAAGATTTTGGGTTATATATGCTTTGAAAATGTTTTTTTCCCTTCAAATTTTAGATTGGTAGTGCAATCAACTGCATACTATTTTTAAGAAACTGTTAATGCCATATTTGCACGTTATATTTTCGAATTTTAGTTAATTAAGTTGTTTTGAAAACGTAAGATGTCATCAAATGTATATTTTAAACTTTGAAAAGAGATTGTATATATTTTTACTTTTAGGAACCGAGGTAGTAATTATAGAAAGAAAAGATGAGTGAAGGCAGAGATCTGAATGATTGTTTTCTGCAGTTATGTAAGCATCCTTTTTTGTTGGATGTCTTTGTTTGATCGGAGTTATTGTTTGTTTATATCAGCTTAATAGATCAATCAATTTGTTAAATACTTTGACAAAAGGGATCGCTATTATTTCTTTGAAGTGTACTTCGTGGGGCATGCACTCGATTGACTAGCCCCTCTTCCATACATCTATATCTATATGACTATATCTATACATAAACATGCACACTAAGGTGTATTTTATTTATATGGATTGAATATTCTTGTGTGGTAGATGTTGGTGAAATGGTGATGCACGTTATAATTTTATTCATATTTGATTGAATATTTTTGTGTGCGTCAAGTATTGTTCATTACGTTATAAAAAGATAAACATCATTCGTTTCTTAAAAATTGCATCTTAAAAATCTCTGAAATGAAATAATAGGCTTAGTCTTATAAATTTATAAAATTCACAATTATTCGCTCATGTAAAATGTCATAATATCAGCACACACCTTTAATTTTCGGCAGGCTTTTCCAAGGTCTAATTATTAGTTTTAGTGATTATTTAATTCTTCAACGAGGCAATCAAAACTATTAGATCATCTCATAAGCAACGGCGCGAGTCTACATCGTCTTTGGTATATTGCTTTTTCTTTTTAATTGAAAAATAGATATTGTTAATTCAAGTGAAAAGGGTGAAAGAATTTAGGTTTACAAAATTTCAGTTTTGAACTTACGAATGTAAAAAAGACATTAAAGGTATTCATTGCATAAAGTTTTAACAAATTTATATGATTTAAATTAATTGGAATAACATGATCCGATCTAAATATAAATGGAAAAAGAAACACAGTACTCATGTAAATCCTTAATAATTACTTGCTAATTCAGCAAGCCAAGTATGACCCAACATGTGCCGTCTTGATCACTTGTGGTAATCAACCACGTAGAAGCTTAAAACTTTTAATATATCCACTCTACATTCTAAACGAAACAAATGCTCCATTTATTCTAAAAGATTGAATAACATTATTTTAATGATATCACGGTTGATATAATTGGTTATTGATTATCTCATTTAAAAAGTGAAGAAATCAATGTTTCAAATTTTACAGACTAATGAAAAATGGTGAACAATTACATCTTATGTAACAAAAAAAAAATTATTATATATATATTTCTGAATTAAAGACAAATTCTCTATTTTAAGCCAATACTGTTTTTAAAGATGCATGTATTTTAACTCACATAAAATAAGTCTGCGAATTTTATAATTTAAAATAGAAGTAAAATATTTTATTTTTAATAAATATGATAAGACAGAGAAATCGATAAATATAAATAAAATTGTATGTAATGACCTATAACAATAAATTACAATATGAGGAAGCTTTACTGGAGAAAGGCAATATAGAATTGTTTTCTGTCAATATCGAATTCACAAGTCGATGATGACGAAGGCAGAGGCGAGATTCAAATAGCGACATATCGCGTATGTTGTGCCGGTCAGCACCCAATTAGTGCCAAAACTGGCTGATCAGATCATCGAGGAAATAATTTTACCACACATCTATATTTTGCCTTTTGAAAGTTTGAAACAGGCTGAAAGGAAAATGTCAACAGCAATAATACTAGTCATTTATTTTATTTTTTTCACGAAAGATGTAGTCAATAATATATAGCATTTCGACGGACTGTCTAACGTTTAAACAGAAGTTTAATTGAAGTTAGTTAAAATTAATCGAATATCTGCCTAATACTTAGATATAGAAATTAATTGAGCTAGATGGAGATTTTTACTATAGTAATTTAATTGAAGAGAGTCTCTTCAATCCTAGACAAAATTACCGCGGACTTAAAAAAAGAATTTAAAATAATACTTATATGTTATCATATTACTCATTGAAAATGACTATCAAAAGAACTCAACATCCACCAATTATTTATTTTAGTATATAATGTTTGTAAAGAATCTAAAATTAAGAAATTATTGGTATTATTCTAGATATCGGCCAATAATGTGTGTCTAAATTAGACAATTACTCATTTGGACATTATTGTCGGCCGCTGCCTTATTCATATTCCTCCCAATTTTAAAGTAATAAAACATTATGTACCAAGAAAATATATATTTCTTCTTGTGTCAATCATATATATCCTGAAATTAAAACTAGACTGTATTTCCAAATGTAAAATCTGGCTTTTAATTTGTTGGCTTTTCGTTGCCGGTTGTTTTGGTTCTGTCGGTGTAGTACGTAATTGCCTAAACTAGACACCACTGAGTGGAAGTATTCCAACCCTTTAATTAAAACATTCATTATTTTTCATTACAATTATGATGACTGATGGTGTTATGTTTGGTGATTAATCTACAAACGCTGTAATTAAAATTCAATGAGGATTTCAGATTTTAACCTAGGCACTAAATTCCGATGAGAATGTCTTGCAATCAAGTCTTCAAAATATATTTTTCATGTTAAAATTAAACTCCGATCACTTACAAGGATTATGACGGGCGATTATTATTATTATTTTTTTTTGTAACAAAGGATATGGCAGTCTAAAAATTCACACACACTCATTTACAGAGTTTTTTTATTAGACTACAAATTTTGAAACTTATATTTTCTCATTTTTCAGAAAAAGTAGTCAATGACTATCTTAATTGTCAAGTCTTCGATTCTAATATAAAATGGAGCAATATTTTTTTTCTATATTGTAACTTGTTATTCGTTGTCCTCTTAGATTGGTTTGATATTGTAGTTTCATCAAATGAAAAGAGTGAAATTTTTTCTTTGTACATGTGTTTGTATTCTCGGTGTTCTAAAATGAGCTTAGTTTGTTGTATGATAAGCGAGAATATATACAAAATTAAAAGTAATTAACATTGGTGATTAAAGTTGTAAAAGCAGGTACAAAATATATTTAGTGTAAGAGAATAAGTAGTTTATTTTTTATAGAATATATATACGTTTAGTGTAAAAGAATATGTTTACTGTATAAATTCTTTTGGCCGGTAAACATATGATCATAACCCTTTAATACTCTTTAGTGTTTACTCCAAGTTCCTTTCCATACATCGCAATTGTGCTGATTTCTGCATGTTTTACTGTTACTCGATAAAATTGAACCAGTCATTTCGATGTTTTCTTAATTAGATTTGTCTCTCAAATTTCAAAATAATAATAATAATAATAATTTAACCAGGAAGTAACATCTCTAGTATAATTATTTATTTCTATCATAATTATTTCACGTGAGAAATCATGAAAAATGAACGAATAAGAATTTATTATTCAAAATAGAATATAGGGATCAATTTTCAAAATTCAGGTGCCTTATCGGGAAATTTTTCTGTCTCGCTACCGAAAATAATTTTAGGAATATAAGGTATTAGGCGTAAATATTCTTCGATTAAAAAATTATGAAAATTATATTGTACATATATTTTTATTCTTTTTATAAACAAATTTTTTTTTTGGTTCGATAACCTCCTCATTTTTATATTTTCTTTTAAAACTGTATGAACTTGAAGATTTTTCTTTATGGTGTGCGTGTTTGTATCGCAAGACATAGGAAGATTGGTGTTCCAACTACCGCCCGACATGTTAAAGCTTATCCAATCTTTTAATATATGTGTGTATATAATATAGATCTTAGATAGATAGTTATCCAACAAATATATTAATTCTTTGGGAAGCTAGCTTTAGCTTATACTCCATATGATATGATATACTGGAGTCACTGAACATATATTTCTTTTTTCACGTCCCCACCCACAGATATTTCAATTTACTTGATACACAAAACTCGTTACATTGTCCACTTGCCCACTGCCTTATATTGGTAACGTACTCCACATATCTATTTTGCAATGAAAATAATTAAATCCACAATTAGAAATAATTAGGACGCTTATATATATCATTGAGATGAAAATGTCGATAAATAAATAAATATATATATATATATATATATATATATATATATATATATATATATATATTGGAAGAGGATTAAAATGTTAGTTACAAACAACAATATCATATTGCACTCGCTCCGGTCCTTTACATAAAATTTCAAATGAGTATTTAACAAAAGGAAATCTAATTTTTAAAATGATTATTTGACGAAAGGAGTACTTAATAGTCGATAGAATTCCAATTAGGACAGCATTCGGATTCTATTTTTTTTATCTAAATTAATGCCAACATTCTTAAAGAATTAGAGTACGAATAAATCTGTTTAAATAGTCAAATCACAATAAATTTTACGAATGATGATAAATTTTGATTTTCTATTAATGCGATCTATTAAGATTGTCCCTTCATAAATTAATGTTTTAAATTTATTGATAAAATAACATAATCTACAAGCGTTCATAAAAATATGCATAAATTTCACTGTATACATAAATAAGTACCTAGAGTATTAGAGTCTAACTAATAACACACTATAAATTTCATATAAATTTATAATTCAAAAGATTTTAGATTTTATCTTGAAAAATCGCAATTGCAAAATAAATACGGAGTATCATCGGTGGAAGTTTTGAACGGTCAAAACGGGGGCTGCTGCAGGGTGCTTATCACGTGACTTGCGTGAAGTACAAGATATTAGTAAGATTTAAGACCTGTGATTTTTATAGGATAATTATTCGATCACGGGAATATATATGGGCACCAATAAAATAAAGTTTAGAGCTCAAAAGAGAAAAACATGCACAATGATGTGAGTCATCGATGGATAAAACTTGCTCAAAGTATCAGCAACTTCTGATTATTTTTATATATGATTTGAGTATAAAATGGCAAAAAAATATATATGCCGCTATCTTCGGTCTAAAATCTAATTTTAGTTTACGAAAAATAAGTTTACAAAATTTTATAATTTAAAATTAGAACTAAATTTTTTACTTTAAAATTTTTAAAATAAAATATCATAAAATACATAAAAAATACAAATTTTTATATTTTAAAATTTTATAAATTTATATTACAAATAAAATTTTAACATTTATAAATAATATTATATTAAAAAAATATATCGCTCATTTCGAAACGGAAAAAATACGAATCTTATGTTAAATTAATAAAGGCATCGATCGTTCTCGTTCTTTTGTTTTTTTGGTATTAGCATTGAGTTAGGGTATGTCCCATCTCATCATGACATCAAAAATTTTGAACCCACCGTTAACGAACATGATCTGTTTTGAACGAAAACTACCTTCGATTTGTATAGTAGATGAGGAAAGTTGAATTTAAGTAAAAATTAATTGGGATAATTTATTACTTAAGTTGACTCTGATTAAACTAAATACAAATTAAATATAATAAATAAGATTAGCTTAATTAAATTTTGAAAATTTTTAATTAATCGATTTGAATTTAAACTCATCGATTAATAATACCGTGATTGATATAAGATCAATTAATTTGAAATATTTAAATCCAATTTAGTACAAATGGAATCCAGCCGAATAAGTTAATCACTAAAATTGCTTCCCGATGTGGATGTTGAATTACCGCTGCTTTAAATTAATTAACGTTACATAAATTTGTTGGTGAAATTTAATAAATGTTAGATATTTTATTTATTTATATTAATTTTTATTTTAATTATTTTAATTTTTTAAGTCAAATATAATTATATATATAATATAATGTGAATATGATCGATTGTTCAAAAAAAGTTAAATTTTTATTTTTTTATTATTGTATAATACTGTGTATTTAGATAATTGTCATTACAATATTCTTATCTCATAATTATTTGAATATTTATAACAAATTTCATAAAAATTTATTTAAAAATAATATTTTTAATCAAATATATAATATTAATATATGTCAACAATTCAAAATTAACTTTTTTCTTTCTAAAACAATTTGAATAATAAATTTTATCTAAATGAACGTGCAGCATCTAAATTTTGTAAAAGATTCCTACATCGTATACCAATTCCGCGATGCCTACCTTTCCCTTCAAAATGTACCGGCTCATTATCAACGATGTACATGCTTATTTTATGCGATCGAATAAATTTTTGTACATAAATTATTTTATAAGAGATTTGGGAAAATATATAATTTAAGGTAACAAGAGATTTGGAAGAATATATAATTTAAAGTAAATTGTATTGTATCATCTATAGTCTAGTTTAATTTATATTGTATCATTTGTCTTTTAAAAATCACTATGTATGATTTCAAAAGTTTAACAGATTACTAAATATTCATTGTTAATTTTCATATAAATTTGTCATTTATTGTTATTTTTAAACAGACATATAATAATCTGTTAATTTCCTAAAATTTCATGTAATTATTTACATAATGTCTCGAAGTTTTTAATAGAAAGAAAATAAAAGAAATGAATGGAATGAGAAAGAAAATAAATGTTTATTAAATACTTTCCTTTGTTTGAGAGTTTTTGGAGATAAAACAAACTTGGCAAGACACGAAGGGTATAAGAAAGATTTTATTATTAGGTTTTAAAGGATAAAGATTGGTATTATAATTTTATTTCTAATGTCTTAACTTTGTTTCTCTCCAAAAAGAAAAATCAGATTTTTTTCTCTCATATTCATTTTTTTTCCTCTCCTTCAAAAAATTCCAAACACTCCTTTCTTTTCTATTTCTCTCTCATTTTTTCTTTTCTTCCCAAACAGACCGCTAGTAACTTCTAGACAAAATATAATGGACCGAACCTCATGTACGGCAATACAGTTTACCCTATAATTTATTAGTCATGCGAGTGCATGTCCTTACCGACGGTAGTTGAGAAACCAATTCCATGTGTCCAAAATATATACCCTTTTCGGTTTTCATTATGATGCATGCTTTGTCTACCGATATTTAATTTAATATATGTATATGCCGTATAAATGTTTGAACAATAACGTGATATATAGATTTCCAAAATATATACAGATATTTTCAATAATTGAAAAGCACGTACGCAGAGATTAAAGCTTGAAGTTGAAATATTGTAAATACAACAAAATTAAATAAATTAATTATATATAGAACCCTTGAGATAATAAAACTAAAGCAACCGAACTATGAAATAAGTATACTCGGTAATACATGATGAGACTCGGGATCACAAGTTTAATTTGTGACACATCATACAAAGAGGTGGAGTCACGAACCCAGCCCCCAATATTTGAGAACTTTAAAATAACTTTAAATGACACTAACGTGTTAATTTACGTGTGAAAACATCATATGTGTAGCATTCGTTTTTTTATTGAAATAAATGAGATAGAAACATGACATTTCCTTTTAGGAATAAACCAATTTTATCACGTCATGGACATGTTGTTGCCATAAATTCACATTGAAAACCCCCAGTCACATGCAATACACATTATATCTCTTGTATAAATTTCACGAAAATAGTAAAATAATGATTTTTTCTCTTTCTAAACTTACATATCACTAAAACTTAAATCAATTTACTCATTATTGTACATGAACAACATCGAGTAAATTAACCCGTAATCATCTAACCTTATTATTTTGCAAGATATTTAACGTTAACCAATAATCTAAATATTTCAGTTTCACATGCCAATTCTCACCTCAACAATAAATTTTCTCATTTTTCTTTTTCTAAAGAAATCCACATTAGAACTTTATCTTTCATGAACTTAAGCATCTTTCCTTTTAACCGTGTGATTTGAAAATCTAGATCACTTAATAAAGGTACATTATTGCATTGCATTTATATTCTACGGAATAAGTACAAACGTTTATTCCAATTAAAAGAGGGGGTATATATTCAAGTGGAGATTGGGAAAAGTTTTTCAGGTATCACAAAATATCAGATAGTGCCTTTCCTTCTTTTAATTGAAAAATGAAAAGATAAATATTCAAAATATGGTCCATACCCACCTCCGAAAAAAAAAAAAAAAAAAGAAGCTATAGCCGTGCTCTTAGTTGGTTTCAAGTTTGAACTTTAAAGTGGGATCCGGCAACATAAGTAGACGAGGAAAAAATAAACAAAAATAAATTTATACATAAAGAAGAGATCTATAGATCCAAAGAAAAAACAAATGTATTATAATCGAAGAGAGATTCCAAGGAAAGTAACGCTGTGACGGACCATTAAACATATGGTCGAACTCGAAACCAAGGTTGACCGTTGGTTTGCCTTTCTCATATTTAGGAATTCAAATTATACAACTTTTTCGAATGATTTTAAATATTTTACCTTATTTAATATCTTATCTTGTGTTTTATTTGATTCTCATTTTAGAATGATCACATCATTTTTAAATTTTAGACTTTTTAATAAAAATTTTAAAAAGTCATATGTTAACAATAACAAGTATAATGAGACATCTGCAGAAAAGATCAATTAGACACTGAGAAAATATCTTTGCACTTATATGTTAAACTTGGAAATCATATTTTTTTCTTGTAATATTTTTTTTAAAAAAAATCTCAGCATATAATATAAACATAAAATAATTTACCACAACTGTGAGACCCACATGACGTAAAATATCAGTTCTTGTCATATTACAGTAATATATAAACAAAAATATTAATGAGTTATGTATCAAAAGAAAAAGAGATTCCGAGTTTTTGATTTCATATTTGATATATATACGAAGTATTAACACACGAGTCTATGGAAATTACTGAAATTGAATATATATTGTTATTTCATACAGTATTGTTTTCATATATAAAAATGCAACGAGTAGCTAACAGAAGGTGAAATATTGTACTTTTGTTATCCGTTTTCATTTGCTGTAAATTGATTCGTTGAAATATATGTTTAAAATATATTATTAATATTAATTTAATAAATATTAATTATATTTTACTAATTAATATTATATATGGACAAAAAAAAATGAAAACTTGGATTGCTTAGAATCTTATTGGATGGGTCCAAATATACTTAAATTTTCTGATAATGAGGATATATATATATATATATATATATATATATATATATCTTCGGCAGTCTTTATATTTGATATTCACGCATGATACTAATAGTGTATTATTTTAAACAAAATATTATATATTTTGTATCATTTTCCCTCTTTAATTTATATAGATTATTCAATTTTCGGGCTTATCTTTGTTTTTTGTTTAAAAATCAAGTGATCAACCAAACTATATTAAAAGAAGTTATCTAATATTTATAAATTTATTTGTGTAGAATTGTGTCAAATTAAAATACATAACATTACTATCATTATTATAGTAATTTATTCAACAGCCAATTATTTAATCATGAACTCTTATAATTATAAGAAAATTAATTATTAATTATGCTAATTTAAATTAAAATTTAAAATTATTAATAAACAATAAACATAGAAATCAAAATTATATCATATAAAATTATACAATCCGTGCATTACCAAACCGGTTGCAATAACAATATCATAGAAAAATAGGAAATATGAAATAAAAGAGCAACAGTTGCTGCCGTGTGTATGTATATATAGATATAGATTCATCATTTTCCTCATACACACGGTATATATAAAAATCTTCCCCCCCCCCCTCCTCTTTCGTTTTTGTTCATCTACTCCACTGTGAGGCAGAACCAGAATTCATGTGTTACCTTGGCACAACTCTCTATGTTACCAATTCATGATAAATTCAACCTATATATATAATTATATATGTATAGAGATAGAAGCCAGAGAAGATAAACAAATCGTCTTAAAATACATAAGACGATAGGAGATTATTATTGTTATTATTATTATAATATATATATCGAGGAAGAATTGAATTGAAGAAATGGTTAACAAAAAGAGAACAAGATTTGGCCATGAAAAATCTGTTGATCTCTTCGATAGGTTACCGGATGATATTGTTATCTCTATTCTCTGCAAGCTCAGCTCAACTGCACGTTCTCCTTCAGATTTCATTACCATTCTCTTAACGTAAGCTTTTCTTTTCATCAATTTTATCTTTTAAACTTCTAATTATTATTATTATTTTTAAATTAATGGCTCTTAGTCTTCTTCCTCACAGGTGTACAAGGTTAAACCGTTTAGGCGTTCACCCTCTGGTTCTTCATAAGGCCGGTAGAAATACTCTCGCCGTCCGAGCCAAGAATTGGTCGGACTCAGCCGACCGTTTTTTGAAACACTGTGCTAACTCCGGCAACGTTGAAGCCTCTTATATTCTTGGCATGGTGAGTATACCAATTTTTTTTTCCCCAAAAAAAGAAGAATAATATATATAAATAATAAAGTAAGAACTCCGTAATACGATATTCCATTTTTCCTTATATTTGTTGTTTGTTACAGATTCGCTTTTATTGTTTGCAAAACCGAGGGAGTGGAGCGTCACTCATGGCTAAGGCGGCGATTAAAGCACACGCGCCGGCTCTGCACTCTCTTGCAGTCATTCAGTTCAACGGCAGCGGCGGTCTAAAGAACGATAAGGACTTGCGCGCCGGAGTCGCGTTGTGTGCACGCGCTGCCTTCCTCGGCCATATCGACTCCCTGCGTGAACTTGGGCACTGCTTCCAAGACGGCTACGGCGTGCGTAAAAACATCGACGAAGGGCGTCGTCTCCTCATCCAAGCCAACGCGCTAGAGCTCGCGTCGGCTTTACGCCCCACTTCACACCACCTTACATGCCCCTCGCCGAAGCGGAGGGCGGTTGGAGCGAATCCGCATTCGGATTCAAATACGGAAACGGAATCCGCGCTGTGGAGTGATTTTGGGTGGCACGTGACTCCACGCGAAGCCCATCCGGCAAACCGGTTTTTGAGGGAGTGGTTCGAGTTGAATGGAGCGGGTTGGGGAAATGGAAATGGGCTAAGGAGATGTTCGAGTTCAAGTTGTGGGCGACCCGAGACCCGAATGAACGAGTTTAGGAGGTGTTCAGGATGTGGGAAGGTGAACTATTGCTCACGCGGATGTCAGGCGCATGATTGGAAAGTGCGCCATAAGGTGGAATGCTCGCCTATGGCGGAGTGGGAAGATCAGGACGTCGTTGACGTGGACGCTAATGACGATGATGATCAGACGGTGGAGGTTGAAGACACACATGATACGGCGTGACTATTGAATTTTCTGTTAGTTTCTTTTTGTTTTATGTTCTTTGGCTTTCAAAACTTTTCTTTACTACGGAGTATTTTTGTACATATATCATGGGGAATTTGCTGCGGAGATATCGCTGGTAAATTTGGCACGGGGAAATTCACGTATTTAACCATGTCGGTTTTCTAGAATGTTATACACAAAATTATATGTGAGATGTTTTTCATATCTTCCTTCCACTGTTTGCATCTCTTCTTTTCACTATTTGCAAGTTCCATATTCATTTATTTTTTTTTGTTATATTTTCTTCTCTGCACTTGTTTATAATTAATTACATATTGATTGCACTTGTTTTGAAAATTTGTCCTTTTCCTTGAAATTTTGTCGTTAAACAGTTGAACTCAACATATGTATTATTTTGACAAATTATTGAGGTCTCATAGTCATAAAACGCACATGTACACAACCCTTTCTCTCTTGAGAGTAAACTAGCTTTTAACTTAAAATTTGGGCTTCTTTATTTATGTAATTATTCTGAAATATTTAAACGTGCAACGTAAACATGTTACATGTATATGGCCTGTTTGGGAGTTATTGTTAGTCTTAAAATGTAAAACTTTTAGTTAAACTTGAAAGGTAATTAAAATATAATTTAAAAGAAAAAAATTTAAAAAACGAACACTTTTAAGTTGAAAAGAAAAAGATGTGAAAAAAAAAACACACTCCCAAACAGGCCATAGTAGTTATGATTGTATTGTATGCAGCAGTCAATGAGGAGCGGAGAAAAATATTGTATGTCCAGCGTCATATAGGGAGAGGCAGGTAAGGGAACATTGTTGTGGTGTATCTCAAACATGGCAAATGAGAAAGCGATTTGGTTAGCTAATAAACTAGTAAAACAATTACGCATTGGCAGCGTTTCCTCTTTAATTATGTACTGCTTGTTTAGATCGAGAGAATAAAATAAAATAAATAATATATTTTAAATTATAAAATAATAATAATAAAAATATGGACAAAACTGTAAAAACAGAGATAAGGAATAAAATGAGTGATAATTATAACGAAGAAAAATAAGTTGATCATTTATTCTTATCACTTATAAAAATAAATGAATCATTTATGTCGTATAATGAAATTATATATAAAAATAACTGTTCATGTCACGTCAATCTTTCATAAGATTATAATTTTTTTTTTCTTTTAACAATCATTATTATAACAAATTTATTATCTCTCGCATTTCATTTTCTAATCTAAGGCAGCCTAATCTAAAACCCGCCTTAGGATGGATCGTCTATTTGGACTTGGTAACTTCAAATGTGTGGAGGCATTTAAAAGTAGAGATGGACTTTTGATGTGCTCCGGTATATTTTCATTTTCAAATTCCATTTGTATTGTGAAGATTCCAAAAAGAACACAAAGTAAATAGATAAAATTATAGTTAACTAAAATCGATTCGGTTAATGCATATTTATTTTCATCGGTAGCGGCTGATACCTTAATATTTTGTTTTTTTATATTCTCTTCCTTTATTTGAACGCATCTTTCTTCTGTGTAAAATATATTGAATTTATAATCTATTTGATGATATTCTTTCAATATGAAGATTTCGAGAAAGGAGCAACAGCACTTGCAACAGTTTCCTAAAATTAATTATTTTTCTTATAATGGATAATCTTGATAAAAAATGAGTTGTAACAATATTCATATTTTAAAGTTAGTATGATAATTGTGAACAATTAATCTTTAAATTTATAGTATAATTATTCACATTCATCAAAAGTATAATATTATTTATCTTGTTTTATACTATTTTATAATCCTACTTTACTAAATATATCTATATATCTATCTATCTATCTATATATATATATATGTATACATATTATTTATATTAAAATATTATATATTAATTTAATACAAAAAGTAGTATTTTATTTATATATAAATTCGTTAAATCATATGATTGATTAATACATTAGTACAAAATATTAATGCATCTACTAATATAGTTTATTTATTATATATATATATATATATATATATATATATATATATATTATATATATATATATATATATATTATATAGTATATCATATATTATATATTAATATATGACTAAATATATAATATATTAAATTTAAAAATATTATTTAAATATATTAATAGTATATGTTTTAACATATTAAAATGTGATTTATAAAATATATTAATATATTATCTATTAATTAAAGAAATAAATAAGTAACAAATCTAAATAATAAAAGTTTAAAATATTATTATTTTATTATAATGTATTATATTTTAAAGAATCTGTTGTAAATGAAATAAAGAGATAATCTGTATGGGTAAAAAATTGTATTTGATTTTCTAAAATAAATAATTTATTAAGTGAAACGGATGCAAATGGGCTAATAATTCCATCGTATAATACACCTCTCCTGATTCAAGACACAAGGAATATAGTTTGACCATGTAATACATTTATGATGATTAATCATAGTTTTGACGGCGTGTAAAGAACTTTGTAATTTAAATTTAAATTTATTTAATTGTAAAATCATTGGTATGCATTAGCAAGAATTCATTTTCAAATGTTCTTAATTTTGTTTATTTTAATTATCATTAATGATAGTCGCAGTTCAAAATTGTTGATATGTAATACATTGATAATAATAATATAGAATAAATTATATTTGTTCTTATGAAAGGAAATTTTTGTGGATAGATTTTTAAGAAAAATGTTGAGATTTTTGCACTCCTTTTTCCATTTAGAGCTATATGTGTTGTATATTTGCAAATTTCTATATATTTGATCGGTGTTAATTCCAATTATAAAAAGATATTCTTCTTAGCTGGATTGGAAGGTTAGCAACTTAGCATATCAATTTCTTTTATCCAAAAAAAAAAGAATCAAAAATTTTAAAAGAACCCGTGAAAACAGGTTGGACGATCCTACTCTTCCTATAATCTGAGATCGATATTCTATTATATTTACATTTTATAAATTTCAAGTGTAGTTGACTATTTTCAGTTCAGCACAACATAATTACATATTTAGTTATAATTTATCATTGCTTACTTTGAAAAATGGAATTAATACTTTTAAAATATAAAACAATGCTATGCCTAAATCTATAAGGCGACTAGCCATACTGTTGTTTTTTTTTATTTTTTTGTTAACTTTTTACCGTTAAAGAAATAATAGTGGTGACATCCATATAAGGAAGAACAGCGCATGTTTCTCAAAATCGCGATCGAATCGCTGCCTTACCATTCTTGGTGAACCATTAATAAATATCTCTCCATTGTGCCACAGAAAGTTACTGAATTGTTTGTTATTAATTAATAATATCTCAAACAAAATTTTTAATCGAATTTAGACATTATAATAATTTTAAAGTAATTTACAATAAAATAAATAATAATTAAAATAGCTCTTTTTACAAAACAAATAACATATTTGCTTCTTAATGGCATAACTTTATAATGCACATGTTATTGGAAATTTGTAGAGTATTTATTAATTATTATTGTTGTTCTAAAAGTTTCGTCTAATTTCATTTATCACTCTTTTATGTGTTAAACAATCCTCTATCATCTAGTGCATAAATCCACCTAAATCCGTATAATACTCATATAGTCATTAGACTCTCTTTTATCTTATAGATATAATTAACGTCTTTTATAATACCGATTATTACTATAATATGTTGTCCAAATATAATACTCACCATTGTTTTTTTGATATTGTAAAATGATTAAATTTTTTGTATATAAACAAATACACGATATCAAAATTTTAATTTTCTGAATTGATGGGAAAAAAATAGAGTAGAATCAAACTTTTGCATCACAACGAGATTTTGTATGGCAACAATAAATTGAGTTTAAGCATCAAGAGACTCGTTTACTTCCTATTTTATAAAAAGAGTCAATTTTAAATTTTATTCCTCATAGCTAAATAGTTAATATCTAAAATATTTAAAATGAAATTTGATACTAATCTTATTTAAAATTATTTAGTAAAATTTCTAACATTTAAACATGGTTATATTAATAGAGAAAATTTATATCCGGAAGTATGTTCCTTAACGTGTTAACGGCGTCGTTTCCTGATGGTCAATTCATCTTCATCGTTGACGAAACGGTTAGGTTTCTCGCCTACAGAGCTCAAAGCCGCGAAATCCTTAAACCCTAAAATCTTTATCCTGTCTTCTTCTCGTAAACCCTTAAAATTCAATCAAGAGAAGAAGTGTAAGATATTTGGCTATAACCAGTTCGAATTTCGCGGATAATTTCCTGAATTAATTATTCCATTTCCAAAAGAAGAAAAGCAGGTAGAACAAAAAAACTGGAAGAGAAATCGAGAGATTTTGTGGAAGGTGATTAGGAAATGTCAATAGACGTACAGAAACCGGAGACAGTGGTAGAAGTTGAAGGAGAAAACGTAGAAGAAGAAGAAGAGGAAGAAGCTCTGTGGTCATCGGATTCTGAAATCGGAGATGCTTTGGACTATCTGGATTCCAAGGACGATGAAGATGCCATTGATGGAGACTTTACCCCACAGTCAAGGCGTCCAAATGCTCATGGAGGGCTTCACTCTCGCCCAAATGCATCTCCTCTTCAGCCTCTCTCCAATCGTAATCAGAAGTTCTCAAATCACATTAGAGCTTCACCTTTAGAGGTATACATTTTTCCTTCTATATATTTGCTGATTTGCATAAGAACTCTGGAAATTTCGGGACCATCTTCTTGTTGTTCCCAATGAATTATTAGCTGTTTAAGCTGAGATTCCTATTTTGATGTAAATTCAAGTTCCATTTTATGTTTCATTTTTGTTCTTATTGTGGACAAGTTGATGTTATTTTGCTGAACTTGAAAGATGGTCTCTTTTTTCGAAGTGCTGCACAAAACTTTGATTTTGATGTTTGTATTTACAGACAACACATGCTTAATGCAAAAAAGAGAAAAAGAAAAGAGGAAAGAAAGAACGCACATGCTCCTGAAAAGAAACAGCGGCATTGTGGGTTCTGATGTTTACTGGTAGTTTATGTCAGAATGATTTGTATGGTGAAAGAAACTATCAGATCATGGGATTCGTTTATATTTTTGAGATTATCTTCACCTTATAAATTTTGCCCCCTTTTCTCATGAGTGCAGCCTATAGTTGGTAGCATTTTGATCTGTATCTGGGTCTGTGATGATTTTGATTTGATTCTCTACAAAACGATCAACAAACAGGAACTAAGATACAAGTTAACCAAGTATCAAGCAATAAAAAAGCAGATTAAAGGGATAGAATTAGAATTATGGGGGGAAAGCCAGAATCAGCAACAAGGGAGGTAGAAGGAGGTTGGAAAGGAAGGGGAAGGATAAGAATAACAGAAGTTGCCATTGGAGAGCTTCCAACAGCTTTCATGTATTCATTAAATTCAAGCATGTTCCGCATAGACTCACTACTCTCGTTTACATGAAGCAAAGAAACAGTAAAAGAACTATAATACCCCTAACAAACTTCTTCACCATCATCAACTACTAAATTACCAAGTTACTTCTAATAACTGTCTTATTGGACTCTTAATACTATCCTGAATCTTAACTAATTGCAAACTGAACCAAGCCTATTGATTGAATCTGATAATTTTCTTGCTGGTTTTTGCTTGATGAAATTTTCCTTATTATTATTATTGTTGTTGTTGGATATGTGTCTGAACCTTATATGAGTAGGGTGTTTTTCATGACTTCTGACTTTTGGTAAGTATATTGATTGATGCAGGAATGGGAGGGAAGGTTTAGTGTTGGCATGTCAAATTCTGTGACAACTGCAATTCGTGGAAGTGTTCGTGAGATGGCCATTGGAAAAACTAAAACTAGTGAAAAAGCAGACCGTGCAACTGTTGAGCAGGTAAATACCAGTTTATGAGCTTACTTTTCATGTTTTTTCATTAACTTTATTCTCTTATTATATAAGCAGAAGAGAAGGAAAAGTATCTCCTTTTCTAACTAATATATCTACTAACAATTGAATCACTAATTTAAAAAGTAGGTCTGTTTTTTAAATGCACCGACATGAAAAACTTGTAGACCTATATGTTTCTTTTTTCAAATTGACTCGAGTCACACACACGTGTGCGCACACAGAGTGGAATCTTTAATATAATAAGACTTTCTGTCTGTTTCTATCAGTTTAATGCCTGCCTGTGGGCATGACTTATAAATTCATATAAGAATTGTTAGATGTACCTGATAGCATCTGAAGTCTGTGTGAAGTTTATTTCAGCATTGAATTCACATCTCCGTTTACGCTAAAACGAAATCTCTTGTTCTTTTGCAGGCAATTGACCCCCGAACTCGCATGGTATTATTCAAAATGTTGAATCGGGGCGTCTTTCATGATATCAATGGTTGCATATCAACTGGCAAAGAAGTATGTATGCACTACTGCAGTTTTTCGTTTATATGTTCTTTTGGTTATTTATTGAATCCATAGCTATTGTTTGATGTGTGAATAACTGTTCTCTTTTGCTTTCATGTATTATCCTAATTACTTATGTCTTTTGGCTTTGGACAGGCAAATGTTTATCATGCCACGAAAGCTGATGGTCAAGAACTGGCGATAAAAGTGTACAAAACTTCCGTTCTTGTCTTTAAGTATGCCCACTAATCCTCCAGCTTCTCTTGTTGATCCATGTATAATATTTGGTTATTGTGATGACATATTATCTAGCAGATGTTTATATACTTGTAACAAACTCATTTCTAGTAACATGAATTTTTATACAAATCACGTGTTACAATTTTTTTACTCTTTGAAAAACGAAAATAGATTGTACGTCTAAATGCAACTATCTTGAGTAGTTCTTTGATATATAATTTATCCAAATAGGTTCTTTGTTGGATTTGTGTAATAGGTTTGGGACGTTTTTTTGGGTAATTTTTCCCCCAAGTGTGGGTGGGGATTGGAAACAACAAGCTTGAGGTTATCCCTTAATTCTTCTGCATTTTTCTACCTTTAAATTATAATAGGATTCCAAACATATGATTGTTAAAGGGAATAAAGCTTCTATAAATAATTTTAGATTACTATTCTAAGTCTGATATTTTCTTGTGATATTATCAAGAGATGACAATTTGCTTAGATGCCTTGAATTTGAATCTGTTGTTACAAAGTGTAGCAGAACACTCTGTAACACAAACGAGGTTGTGAAACCTCAGAATTTTAACTTGAAATAGGGCGTGGGTCCATGATTTGGAAGTGCTGTTTTTTAAAACTTCTACACCTATTATTGTTGTTATACTCGGCGTAACTGCTGATCTTTTATATAAGTGTGTAGTAGTAGTCCAAACCTGCTCGATAAACAGATTTGGTGCTTTGGATCCTAAGCATTAACACCTACAGTAAATGATTCTATGTATTATCGCCCCCATACATCTCCAATAATTTAACCAGCTGATCTTCTGAACTAGTGAAGATGTAAATTGGATTTGATAGAATTCAGCTACCTGTGGTAGATGCTTTCATGCACGTGTAAGTATGTTCACCTTCAGAGGCAGTTGACGGAAGTTATTTTATTATGATTGCTGGTTTCCCGGCGTGGCTGTTAATTCAACCCTTGGTTTTCTTATGAGTGCCAACTTCACTGATCTTGATAATGTTGACAACTTCAGAGATAGAGATCGATATGTACAAGGTGACTACCGTTTCAGACATGGATATTGCCGGCACAATCCCAGAAAAATGGTCAAGACATGGGCCGAAAAAGAGATGAGGAATCTAATGAGGTATGGTTGTGAATTAGTGCACACTCTTTTCCAAAGTGTAGCATGTTAGTTACTTGAATGTCCTCAATTTAAAATTATTATTTTTCATTTGATTTTGATTAAAACATGTATGAATATTTTGAAGAACTATCTAAAATGTTATACTGATTAGGCAATTTATATTTTTGAAACTCAAAAGGATAAAGTTAATTTTTTTACTTGGAAAATTTCTGAAATTGACTATTAAAAATTCGATATGGATCTTTTATTTTGAAATGGAGGAGTAATATACTCCTTTATGAGGATTTTATGTTGTACTTATTAGTCTACAATGTTTTTGTTGTATTTTATGTTTTTGATGGTTAATTGCAGGCTAAAGGCAGCAGGAATTAGGTGTCCTACTACAATTCTTTTGAGGCTACATGTTCTGGTTATGGAGTTCATTGGTATTGCCTATTGACACATCTATATAGTATTCTTGAATTTGTTGTGTATTGTTCCTTAAAAAGGCTATTTAAATCATTTTGGATGGAAAAGACATTTCCTAGTACAAATACAAAAGCTTTGATGGCTTCTAACTTCCCGATAAGATTGCTTTTCTGTGATGTTTTTACACTTTGACATTAGAACTGATTGGATTCCGGCATAACCTCTATTGTTGGACTGATCTTTTAATGCATAGTGAGGCATTACAGAAGGAAAATTTGAAATTTCACTTCATCACAAGGTTCTTTTTATATTTCGAGGTTCTAACTTCTGGAATTTTTAATTTTATAGTTATTCACAAAATAAAAATAGATGCTGAGGTGAGCTGAGGTTCTAAATGTATGTTTATTTTCTTTTCCTTTCTTTCTTTTACTGGTTACAGGCAAAGCAGGCTGGGCTGCACCTCGACTCAAGGATGCTGCTTTATCTCTTGACAAGTTACGTGAAGCTTATGTGGAGGTGTGTTTGGATCATTACAAAATGTGTATGCTTAGACAAATGCTTTCATTTTAAACACTTGCAGTTATAAATGTTCACAAGCTTACCAAAGCAATCCCAACGCTGCACTGGGTTAGATCTTGGATAAGGCTATAACCAACTTAAAGCTTGAGTAGATAATTTTTTTTCCTAATATATAACTTTTTTTTATCCAGACTGGTTAGATGTCCGTTTTTCTTTTGTGTTGGATCTTTTTGCTTTTGAAAATTTCTCTCTTCTGGAGGTTGATTTATACCCATCTTCTTTAAAGCAACATCTCCCTGCTGTTATGGATGCTTCATCATACTCTTTTGGCATTCTCTTTCTTTTCCTCTTGACTTAAATTAATTTTGTTGGACTAGATTATATCATCAAGGCCGATTATTCAACAAATCGCTGCTATCTTTAGATTAAGTGTGCTTTTGCATATAAATATGATGTAATGAGGTGTTCTTGCATCTGCAACACATCCAGTTGACATCCATGGATTCACTTGCAGTGTTATTGATTTTCTCTCTGGTTTCTAGTGAACATTTTGTCATTTGTATTACCATACTCGTTAGCACTATAGTATTTCCCTCAGGTTGGTAAATGCTTAATTTTGTCGACTGGGAGGTGATATGGAAGGGAAAGACGGCTATATGCTTGGCTCTATATGTACATGTTTGATCAGTTCTGAAGGCTAAAGTTTTTTGCTTCACTCAATTTGTAATGATGGTTATATGGAGACGAGGAGGGCTTCAGTAGTTGGATATTGTGTCTAATTAGGAGCGCAATATACCTTTCTTGTGTTTGACTTCTCTTGCATCTGACAACAAGTCTCTTTAGTAATCTGGATACATACACGTACACACACACACACATATGTATATAAATGTGTGTGTGAATATTAATACTAGTTGTGGCTTCTCTATGGATGAAGCCTGGAGGGGGTGGAGTGAATGGCCCAGGGCCAAATAAATTATATCGGGAGGCATGAATTCACTTGGTTTGCGAAAAGTGCTTTTTGTAAGTTGTATTATTCATTGTAAACTTGATGTTATCATAATGTCCTAGCTTCTTTTTCATCAGATGATTATGACAATGCGGACATTATATCAGAAGTGCAAGCTGGTGCATGGAGATCTCAGCGAATATAACATACTTTATTATGAGGTGAGCCTTTATATGCTTTACATGATACAGAGTATAATTATTGGCACTTGTGATAGTTAACAGTATTATTGTTTTTTCCTTTTTTCCAGGGTCACTTGTATATTATTGATGTATCCCAATCAGTTGACCTTGACCACCCTCATGCCCTCGATTTCCTCCGTGAGGATTGTGTTCATGTTTCTGTGAGTTGTTTCCATAATAAATGATGGTTTTGTTTCGAATTGATTAGATAAAGAAATATAAAACTTGTGATTACTTAGCTGAACCCTTGGAGTGGTTTGATGCAGGACTTCTTTAAAAGATATGGGATAGCTGTTATGAGAATTCGCGAATTGTTTGATTTCATTGTTGATCCATCGATCAGTGATGAGTCTGTGGATGATTATTTGGAAAAGGTATGTTAAAAATCTAGATCACTTGTACATCTTTAGCCAAGAAGTTTTCCTTAATTATTTGGAATTATTTCTATATATGTTCAGGCACAACAAAAAGTTTTAGCAAGAGGAGACGTGGTTTCTGCAGAGGATGAAATCAGAGATTCTGTGTTTGTGCAGGTGATTTGCAAAGCACCACTAGCTTTTCACTTTCATTAATTTTGTATGCAAAATTCTTTTCCAGTATATACCTGGATTGGTCCGGATGTTAGAAACTTTTGTAATCTCCAGCTAATTATTATGAGTCGTATTTCTTTTATCTTAGTCTTTCAGAAAATATTAGCATCTTATGGATTCTGCATGCATCTCTGGAAATCTAGCTGAATTACATTATTACATGTTATGATATATTTCTTTTTCCAGTCATATATTCCAAAAACACTAGATGATGTGAAGCATGCCGAGGAGGATGTACAACAAATTACTAGTGGTAAGGATACTGGAGATATGTACTACCAGACGATCACAGGTCTCAAGGAGGCTCTTGCTATGGCTCAACCAAGTCCACCAGAAAAGGAGCAGCGCCAGCAAGGAGATCTTACCCCAAAACAAACCAGTGATCCAGCTGAGCCTACTAACTCACAGGAAAGTGAATCAGGGGATGAAACAGATGAAGATAATGATAATTCAACCGACTCAGATGAAGAGGGGTCTCTGTCTGGAAATGAAACAAAGGAACCGGCTGATAGAAAAGCAGCCAGGAAAGAGAACAAGAAGAAAGTCAAAGAGGAGAAAAGAGAGGCTCGAAAGACTAAAGTACCAAAAGCTGTGAAGAAAAAGAAGAAGAAGTTGGCAAAAGCTAAGAAATATAGGTAGCACGGCGGACTCCACTACTTTTTTGAGGGGCCATGCCTACTAAAGATTGTTATTTTAGTTACTCAGATCGATTTGCTGAATGTAAGCTGTAAACAATTTTGCGGAAGTGGTGGTTCTAGTTAAGTTTTGGCGCAATGATGCTGGTTCTGTATATAATACCAGCATCTTTTATAAGATGTAGTGGAAGCTGCGGATCCAAAAGATGATTACCCTACCCTAATAAACCTGGAGCATACTTTCATGAAATGTTTATGAAAAAGACAACAGCTACATCCTACCTGTTCCCCGGATCAGTGTTACTAGGTGATTTCAGAATGCAGTTTTGTTGTTGAAATTTTTGAGTGGTATAATTACAAATTTCTTATTTACATTAGGCATATCAATATGCACTTTTTATCTGTGTTATTTATAACATTTTAGGCACCAAATTTTAATTCATGCGAATGAGCTATACCTCTCGTCTTCTCCGTATAAAAAGTATTTAATTTGGACAAAGGCATGGCTTTACAATGCTAGCATCTCACGTATTTTCTTGGGTAGGAGTTTTGTTGGAAGTTAGTAATAAAAGGTGTATGAGAATAAAAAAAGTAAAAAACAGTGGTCCTTTTATTTATTACTGCACATACAAAAAAAAAAAAAAGGAGGAACAAGGAATAAGAAAATACATTATTGTAGAAATCTGATCGATGTGAATTTCAGTAATTGATTTTAGAAAGTAAATTGATATTTTCTTTGTTTTTTAATCGTAGTAATTTTGATAAATTTTTTTCAAAATAAAAAATTGAGGTCGAGAGAAGTACTGCTCCAATCATTAGTGCATCGCCTGTTACGAAGAATGTGCAGCGTACTCCCTTTGTTTTCTATTAGCGGTTTTTTAACTCCAAATATACTGACTAATATCAATAATTAATAATTATAATAATATTAATTTTTTTTATGACTAAGTTCAATGATTAATAAATATAATAACATTAATTTTTTTTATGTTATTATAATTGTCCATATTTAATATGTATAGAAAAAAGATATATTAATATTTTCTTGAAAAATAAATTTGTCTTTGTCTTGAAATATTAGAAAAAACAAATAAAAAAAAAGATAGTCAAATTCTAGAAAAATAACTAAATAAAAACGGAGAGAGTATGATATTATGAATGATATTCACAATTCATTAAAAATTTAATATTTGAACAATTTTATTATTTTCTTTCTTCGTTTAATAAATGATGTTCATTAATTTTTTTTTTTGTATTTATACGCTTTTTACTTTTATACCAGTTTTTCTCGTTTGTTTGCAAAAATTTATTCTTCAACGTCAGCTTATACTTCCTGGAGCAGTAAAACCGAACTCGTCAGAACATTAAAATTTATTTTAGTTAATGAATAATCGCAATTCCGTTACCGTTCGCCGGAGTGGTCGTCGGAGTGGAATACCGCAAAAATAAAACCCTCGTGAAAAAATGTCTCACCCACCGGCTCAAATGTCGAGTTTAAATCAACACCAAGATCAAACCCTAATAATCCCCAACGATCACTATCACGAAGGTGAAGAAGGCCAGCAATGGGAATTAATGGCTCGAGGTTGGTTATCAACTTTTCCCGACGGCAATACCGTATCCCTCGACGATGTCGAAGCTTGGCTCCAGTCGAACGATGCTTTTTTACCGGAAGAAATCAAATCGATGCCTCGACCAGAATTATACCAGCGATTCACTTCAATTCAAGCTAGCTTATCACTGTCGAGTGAGGTGAGGTTCTTCAGTAAACCCTATTTTCTTTTTATCTGTAAATAGTCTTATAAGCAATTTCTTATACTTCCTCCTTTTTCCACACGTTTGCCAAATACTATAATTCATAGATTAATTTTTAATTTTTTTTACTTTTGATAGTTTTGAATAGCTCTGAATGGAGATATTTATATACAAACTTTTATATATTTAACAAATTCATATCACATGAAGCAACTATAGGATTTGCAAATTGTACAAGAAATGTTGTCTATCGAGGGCTTTTAGCACATTAGGAAGTAAATCTTTTTATTCTATTGCATGTTAAATGCTCACGGAATGAGTTAAAGCATTGGGAGGACCCATATGAGAGGTGAATATAGCAAATAAGATACAAAGCATGCTGCAGCCCATGAGTTAGAGACTTAGAATTGATATAGATTAATATATATGCTTACTTGTTTTCTTCCTTTGTGTAGATATATGTTGGGTTCTTGCATTGATATTAGGTTTCTTGAGGCAGGAAAAAGATGGTAATCCGATTGATCATTCACATGCTCGATTCCAGCGCACTGATCAGTGGTTGCCAGTTTATTCTTGGTTAGAATCATTAGACACAGAGGAGGTGGTCAAGTCACAAGACATTTTGGACTGGCTTTCTGCAAACCCGGAGGTCAAAGATGATTTATACTCAAGACATTCCCGTTATCATCTGATGCACTACATCAAAAAGTGTCATGTCAAAATTTTGAAGAGAAAGGAAAGGAAGAAGGTAAACTCAAAATTTTTATGTGAGCTATCTTTAGTTGTAGAAATGCTATGAAAGCTGTGAGAGAAGGTAGAGGCGAGGTATCTTTAGTTGTAATGGACCTTTTTCGGCTTGCAAAGTTAAGTGACAGGAAGAGGCATCAGTGATAAGTTTGCAATGTGAAAGATGCCTCAGTATTTCTTCTTTTCCAGTTACGAAATGCATCACTATTTCATCAGCAACTTCATTTTGCAGATGGCATACTTGATTATTCTATAATCTGCAACTTTTCAACACAGACATTGTGTTGCATTTCAATTCAGATACAGGGTCTGGTGATCCATTATCTGGGGTAGTTATGTTCGGGAACACCACATGGAATTCTTCTAAAGGAATACATTAAGTTACAATTCAAAATCTGTGTATTAATTCTTCTAGTGGTGTTATAGCTTCAAACCATTTTTCAATTCTATAGCTGCCGTGCTAATACGTTATTACATGTCTTGGACAGGGACTGCAGATCCCAGAGGATGCAAACACTGCGATAGTTTTGAGAACTGAAGAAAGAAAACTGCCTGTGCCCCTTCCTTGTATGTTTCAAATGTATTAATCATTTAAGTTACCAATGATTTATAGCATCAGTGATTTGTTATTAATATGGTTTGCCTTCCATATTTGGGTGAGCGAAAAAACCAATAAGTGAACCAAATTGGAGATAGCTGTAAAAGCAAATTGGAGTTCCATATATTAGTCACCGGATCAAGTTAAGATGACTGGTATTACACACCAATGATTAAGATGTCTCGTCATGCTATTGGCACAAGTTTATAGTTTATATAGTATTATTTTTGTGTGTATACTGAATACATCATGCATATTGTTTAAATAAGCATCGAACATTGGACATAGACTAGCTAAATTATGTCCCTTTTATCTGTGTGTTAGTGGTATGAAGGTTTCTTCTTAATCCAAACTAGCTTTGCAACACGACACATGCTATTGGAATTGGCTTTTTAAAAGGGATATATGTTTGACAGCAGTATGTTACTGAAGCCCCCGAAGGTCTTGATGGCCTGTAACCTGATTGCAGTGGCGGAGGATTCTTGAGGCTGGAATTTCTAATTAGTAATCATTTTCAGTCATGCCCTTTATCTATTTCCTTGATATGCTTAAATACATATACTATCTTGATTAGTAGGTTCCATGTGTTATATGATCTCATTTTCAAAAGATATGTGCACTTGTCCTCCTAAGTTTCTCTTTGGCCATTCGGAGCCCTTTTTCTCAGTCCTGTCTGAAATTGTTCAATCCATTCTGCAACTCGGGAGAAATAGCTCCTTCTACACACAGTTCCATACTATCGCTAATAAGCTGTATAGGGAAAACATTACGGAAACGCCCTCCGTAAGGATTGGATGGGCCGCACGTAAAGTCTTGGGCTAACTAGTCGTAAGAGAATAATGTTGTCAAAGTTTGTTATTGTAAAAGTTCAAACTGGATGGGAATTAGGGACTCTTTTTTCTGCTGGTAGATGTTTTGATCTTGACTCACAATTCACTGATCTTCTTCTGCTCCTAAATCAAATTTGCAGGCAGCACACTTAATAATCTACCTGTGGATAGTGACATGTACTTGGCAAAACGAAACGAAGCTTTCCGCAAGTATGAGATGTATGTAAATTTTTGATCTCACATTTTTATTCTGGAAATTTTATCTTGTTATGTTGTTTGCTCACCATTTAGTTTGATGGCTTTTCAGATTGGTAGAGTTTGAGAAAGAACTTTCCACCTTCTTCTCAAAGGCAGAAAATGTCACGGTTTAGGCACACAATTCTTCAGATTCCTGCAGACAGTTGTGCAAATTAGCATGGATAACAATGGCTGATTTATGTATAAATCAGCCAAGACATGGGCGATAATTATGTGAATGAGTCATAAAAGCAAAGTTCTTGTAATAGCAACTCAAGATAATTTCTAGAATTTCTCGCTGTTATATATTCAATCTACGTGGTGTGTGTTAATCTTGCTAACTAGATGACTGATTTCAATGCTACTTATGTAAAATATTTTTAAAGATAGTTCTAAAACAATTTCGATACCTGTTTGTGAAAACTGTGTAAATTTGTATAATTCTGAATGATACATTAAATAATGAACATGCGGCGACGGCATCAACGTGTTCACTTCAGGTTCATACTGAACAGTTTTGGAGCAAAATATTAATTATTCTTTGTAATAAATTACGGTGCACTTTTTTTCTTCTTCTTAAAATACATGAAGCTAAAAAAGTCACGTAAACCAACAGTTAAGGACATGAAGACGTGAATGTGGTTAAAGTTTCCTTGTAAACATGATTTTTTTAAAAAGTATATTCGGTGAAGTATAATATCAAAGTTATAGTCTCCATAAATTAATATACCTTTTGATTACTACAATCGTACTTACGACCTTTTTTGTATATTACATTACATAAAAATATTGAAATTCAATGGTACAAAAGACAGATGAACAAAGCATGAGCAATATCTACTTAAATATTGCAATCTAGTCTCCTTCTAAACACGTGATATTTTTCTTGAAATTATATTCAATAGTTATAATCTTCATAAATCAATATACCCCTATTACATTACATAAAGATATTGAAATTCAATGGTACAAAAGACGATGAACAAAGCACGAGTAATATATATCTAAATGCTAAATTAAATTTAAATAACGCTAAATCCATCTAGATTGTGCATAGAATAAGTATAAAAAATGATGAAATAACTAATATGTCTTATGATCAATATGTAGAGGAGCATAGAAATATGAGTATTTTAGAGAGAGTAGTGTTTATCCAATACTAAGATGGCTTCAGTGAAACACATAGTGAATAGGTATAAAACAAATGGTTTCCAAGAATGAAAACCATCCCATCCCCTCCCCTCCCCCCACCCCCACCCCCACCCCAGAGGGTGAAACTGATTGTAAGAGTACTGCGTCGATCGAAAAAAGTTTTGATAATGATATGTCCTAAAGGCCAAAGGTTTAGGATATGTAGGTCGAGTGAAAATAGAAAAAGTTAATACCACATCGAAAATGATTGTTAAAAATATGTCTTTTTATAGAAGAGATTTCGTACTTAGTTCGTCCCTTTGGGGACATCCGATAAAATTGGAACGATACAGAGAAGATTAGCATGGCCCCTGCGCAAGGATGACACGCACAAATCGAGAAATGGTCCAAATTTTTTTCTATCTCCTCCGACGAAATCGAAATCGGTCAATTTATGATCTCTGAACTTTTTTTGGGTGGGATTTTCATCTTCTCCATCGAAATCGCTTTCATCGGTAAACAGTCTTCTTTCCGGTCCTTGATTCAATCTTCGGTTGCCCTTTTTTGTGAAATTGTTTATGAATACATGTTTTTGAACACATATTGTGATGACCCAGCTGTAAGAGTGTACTCTGAGGAGTGCAGCATAAGTCTTAGGCTTTAGCCAATCCTAAAATTTTGTTTTGGGGTGGTTATTTTTTGCCACCACTACTAGTTCTCTTTGTGTGAATGCGAATGGAATTTAGGAGTCTCACCCCTGCTCTAATTGCTTTTCCAGCAAAAGATTATGTTTTTGAACAAGTTTCTGAATTGGTAAAAGGATACACAATTATTTCTTGGGAGAAATTTTGAAACAGCTTTACAGAAAGGTCATTCATTTTTATCTTTGATTGTGAGATTCTGAACAGTCTAAGCATCTTCACTTTGACATGAGCTTTCATTCACATTTTTCTAAAGAAACAGAGGGGAAAGAGAGAGATCTTTTATTCTTAAACAACTGGGAGAAAATTATACAAGTTTCTAACAGCATTAGCAACTGTAGCATCCATAGGAGGTGACAGAAAGCTTATAACAAGATCTGTGGAACTTGATCTTGTTTTTATTTTGATTTCTGAAAGACGACAACTTGTTCAGAGTTTAGATGATGATCTGGGGTGATGGATCACAATACGGTTGTAGGCATCCAAGGTCAAAAAATCATCCAGTGTTGGGGCCAGGCACTGTCGAGTGAAAATCTTGCAGGCCTCGGTGTACATCCCCTTCTTGAATTTTTCCCGGCCAACTTCTCTCTCGATCCTAGCCATCTCTTCATCAACCACTCTCCCAAAGAGGTCAGAGGTCACCTTTAGTCCTAGTCCATCTCCATCCAATTCTACGCCATATTTCAGCCACTGCCAGTTCTGAACCCTGCTTATCTCAGCTGTAGCTGCGTCTTCCATGAGGTTGTAAAGGGGCACTGAGCCTGTCCCAGTGAGCCATGCTGCTACGTATTGAATTCCAACACGAGTATTGAGTCGGAGGCCTTCCATAGTTCTGACTCCTCTAGGCCTCTGTAGAAGATCTTCTTCTGTCAAGTTTGCTGCATCTTCGCGCTTCATTGTCTGGATTAGGTTTGGAGAGCTGCCCATGTTTTTAGTGAAGACTTCCATGATGGCTGGGATCAGCCCTGGGTGGGCTGCCCAAGTTCCATCATGTCCTGCCATCACCTCTCTCCGTTTATCCTTTCTCACTAGCTCTACTGCTGCCTCATTCGCCTTTGGATCATCCCTAATAGGAATTTGAGCGGCCTAATCACAAATTAGATGTAGGATGTTAGCACATACAGGTTACACCAAACTTAATTACCGAAATATTTGTAAGCGCAAATATTGTGGCTATTCTTTTTGTTTCTTTTAATTCAGAAATCTCAAGCTCTCTTTTTGATCTGCTCAAGTGAAAAAAATAAGATTATTATCTTTTAGGATATGTAGGTCGAGTGAAAATAGAAAAGGTACAAAATCCTAGTACCACATTGAAAACTCGGAAGAAAATTAAGTTACGAGTATTCGTACTTGTCTCGTCCCTTCGGGGACATCCGATAAAATTGGAACGATACAGAGAAGATTAGCATGGCCCCTGCGCAAGGATGACACGCACAAATCGAGAAATGGTCCAAATTTTTTTCTTAACCATTTTGCCCTCGCCCCTCTCCTTCTCCGATGAATTCTGTCGATGCTTCTCCTGTTTAAATTTTTCTTTTACTGGGGTTCCCATGTAGACGATCTTTTGATTTCTCCGAGGTGATCTATCAAACATATTACTATCTAGCTATGTTGTTGCCCTCTATATTTAGTGTTGATTTTGCTTATTTTCGACTGATGTGACCATTGTTGATTTGCTGTCGTTGCTGTTGCATCCATCACTAAGTGCAAAGTTTGAACTTTTGGCATGAGTTTCAATTCAAATCGAAAATTTTAAATTCACATATAACAATAGCCACCATGATTGGAAAGCTTTGTTAGTTCAATAAAAGGGGTATTTATTTATTTGGAGTAATTTGTATTTTATGCTTTTCTACTTGATAAGGATTATATCACATTGCTCTGCCTGAACTGAATATTAATGAAAAATGGGAAAAGGGGATATGATTCTGTACATAAACAAATTAGCTCTCCATACTTTATCAAACACCGACACCCATATGATTTAAGAAATTTGATTGAAATAATGTTGAGAGCATTTTTTTTGGATCAATATATATATACACAAAATGAAACAAAAAAGTTTCAGGAAAGAGAATGACAACTTGTTCACGACTAATCCTAAAATGAAGTTCCCATAGTGTTACATGTGTCTGCAGACGACAGCTGCGGTCATAATTTACGGCCTTAGCCGCATAGCCGGCACAACAACAGATATGTCTGAAACTTTCATTGCATCATCATTTTAGCTAAATACAAAGGCTTACAAACAGATGTATGGAGATTTCGGAAATGGCGTATGTTGCTAGAAATGTACTACCCTTTTCCATGAAATTGATGTTGTTGATCTTAGTACTTTCGTTTCAGTTCTTGGGCACTGCAATTGGAGCTCAAAAACATGGTCTTGTGGGGGTGCAGCCATCGTCCCAGATTGATATTCACAACACAGTTTTTGCTCTTCACAAGTCTGCATCAATTTAAGTTAACCCCAACCTTCTTGGCACCAAGGTCCTTTTAATTCAATAATATATATCTATACTCATAATCTGTGTCGAAAGTAGTAGTGGATAAAAGCTTTGTGATTTTAAAACTTCCAGATACTGATAATGTTAAAATGTGTCTCTAATTTTGAAATGTAAGAAACAATTGATAAATGTTCATTTTCTAATGTTGATGTATGGTTTATCGTAGGGGGAAGATGCTCAGTTGATAACTGTGGAACTAAGTAGCCCTCAACCCTGTGAAGATGATTGGGTTGGAATCTTCTCTCCTGCAAACTTCAAGTAAAATTTTGACCTCATCATATGAAATGTTTTGGTGGCAATTTTTAATAACTTAGCCAGCAAATTTTAAACTACTGAATTTGTTTCTGGGTCAATTCATGGAAATCTTTGTTGATGATGTCTTACTGAGATGTTTTTTCAATATAGTATACGGTTAGAAATAAAGTTTATATTTTATATTATTGCAGCTCGTTGGAATGCCCTGATCAGCATAGACCAAGAGAAAAGGCTCCGCGCATATGTTCTGCTCCAATAAAGGTCTGCAGTGTTTAGCCTTGCTCTTCTTGATAACTAATATTGAAAATTATGGCAATATTAGATGAGTTAATTCTGTCACCCTTTGTTTTTTTTCAGTACAAGTATGCCAATTACTCGAGGTCTGAATATACAAAGACAGGCAACGCATCTTTGAGATTTCGGTTGATCAATCAGCGAGCTGACTTCTCTTTTGCATTATTTTCAGGTGGTTTTTCAAATGTGAGTTCAAGTTTCTTTGTTCTTCTCCAGTTTCAGTCTATCAAAAAACTGTTTGTTCTTCCAGAAAATTATAATTCCATTAGGGTGTGAGATCAATTGAGCTCCTTTGTAATCTCAACAATAATTCTGTTTGTGTTTGTTGCAGCCAAAATTGGTGGCTGTATAAAATATTCTGAAGTGTGCAAATCCAAAAGCACCCCTTTATCCACGTTTAGCTCATGGGAAATCTTGGGATGAAGTTAGTTTCATTACCTCTTAGACTTTTAGGCTCTCCAAAACATTTCAAGTTTCCTTTTGCAAATTTAAGGTCAGTTTTCTGCTGATTTCCCAGAGCATATACTGTTATTAATATAAAATAGTTGCATCACACTTATCCAGATGACAGTAACTTGGACAAGTGGCTACAACATTGATGAAGCTGTTCCTTTTGTTGAATGGGGTCTAAAAGGAGAGCAACAAATTCGATCACCAGCAGGGACACTGACATTTACTTGAAACAACATGTGTGGTAAGATTTTTCTCCTTTCAAGAATATTCCCACCGAGGCTTGTTTCTCATCGAAATTTCAGTTGAAACATTACATGATTATATTCTTGGCCAGCCAAATCATTCACATTAATTGAACCACCATTCCTAAATTTGATGTGAATATTACAACAGTTAGCCTAGTATATGTGACACTTGAAACCAAGAGAGTGCTAATATTTGTAATTTTGATTTCAATATGCAGCTGCACCTGCACGAACAGTTGGCAGCGTGATCTGGGTTTCATACATACAAGTTTCTTAAAAAATTTGTGGCCAAATGCTGTGTATTGTCACAAGGATTGATTTCATTGTAGCTTAGAAGTAGTTACGGATTTTCTTACACTAATTCTGACTGTTTGTTCAGGTACACTTACAAGCTTGGTCATAAGTTGTCTGAAGATAACAACTATACATGTAGCAAGATCTATTCTTTCAGATCATCCCCATATCCTGGACAAGACTCATTGCAGCGGGTAGTAATATTTGGTGCCATGGGCAAGGTAATATCATGAGTAATGAACATAATTTGTGGAAAAATCAAGTTCAACTCCATTTTGATAAAGAACATTATGAGTAAAGTTTAAGTTGTGCATATAGCTTAGTTGACATGCTATAATTGTAAATTTCCCTTCATTGTTTTTAGGCGGAGCGCGATGGTTCTAATGAGTACAGTAATTATCAGCCAGGCTCACTCAACACTACAGACCAACTGGTCAAAGATATAGATAACATTGACATAGTTTTTCACATAGGAGATCTGCCATATGCTAATGGATACATATCTCAGTGGGACCAATTCACTTCTCAGGTGGAGCCTATTGCATCAACAGTGCCATATATGATTGCCAGGTCTTCATACTTTGTCAATTATATGCTTGCTATCATGGACTATTTGGTTTTTTTTTTATTCTCAAATTTATGATTAAGCTGCTGATATATGTGTTCTAAATCTCCTTCAGTGGTAATCATGAGCGCGATACACCAGGAACAGGATCTTTTTATGATACAAATGACTCAGGAGGCGAATGTGGTGTACTCGCAGAGACTATGTTTTATGTTCCTGCTGAGAATAGAGCTAAGTTCTGGTGAGTTGACCCTCAACAACATGGTTTATCATTATATGTCAATGTTAATGTTCTATCAAATTGACATCCGAAATTAGACCACAGAACATGTATTTTATTTTCTGCAGGTACGCTACAGATTATGGGATGTTCCATTTCTGTATAGCCGATACAGAACATGATTGGAGAGAGGGTTCAGAGAAGTACAAATTCATAGAGAAGTGCTTTGCATCAGCAGATAGGCAGAAACAGCCTTGGTTGATATTTGCAGCTCATCGACCTGTTGGATACAGCTCAAATAGTTATTATGGTGAACAAGGCTCATTTGAGGAGCCCATGGGAAGAGATGACTTGCAAAAGCTTTGACAGAGGTACAAGGTTGACATTGCAATTTATGGTCATGTCCACAACTATGAAAGAACATGTCCCATTTACCAGGTTAAATTTTACAAACTCTTTGTTTCACTAACTTGTGTCATATTAATTCTCAACTACACATTAAAGGCTAATATATAATATGTATGTACACATTCTACTTTCCTGATAGACCATTTCTTTCAGGAAAACATAATAACTATGGTTACACACTAAAGATCCCAACTTTCCTACTAAATTCAAGAAACTGTTTCTACCTATATACACAAGTAAAACTCACAGCAACAGGTTGTATCAGAAGTGCATTTACTGAAGGGTTTTTTTTTTTTTTTTTTGTGTGTGTGTGCGCGCACGCGTAGAATCAGTGTGTGAACAAAGAAAAAGTTTATTACTCGGGCACGGTGAACGGCACGATCCATGTGGTAGTGGGAGGAGGAGGTAGCCACTTGTCAGAGTTCAGTCCATTGAAGACATTTTGGAGCATTTACAGAGATTATGATTATGGATTTGCCAAGTTAACAGCATTTAATCATTCATCACTCCTGTTTGAGTACAAGAAAAGCAGTGATGGAAAAGTGTATGATTCCTTCACCATCTCAAGAGACTACACAGATGTCTTGGCCTGTGTTCACGATGGTTGTGAGCCTACTACTTTAGCTACTTAATATATTAATCCGAAGACCTACTCTATTATTATCATATGTACCAATTTCTATTTATAATAAACTTCTATAATTTTAATACCACTGCCGTAACAAACCCATCTTTAAATTTAAAATAATTAGGATTAAGGAAATTAAATTATAACTCATACTTCAAAATTTCAAATCCTACCAACTAGTCTTATGTATAACAATTCACAGTCTATTTAGAAAATCTAACTATACAAATTAAAAGAACATAAAAAATAAAGGGCTACATAAATATTCTCATTCTTTTGTGGTGCATAATCAAGGGCTAAGACTTAAGATATATTAATTTAAAAACTACGTAAATGAATCTGAAAATTTTTAGCAAAAACACATATCGTATATTTTGATATATTTTTTCAATTCGTACAGTTAAATTTTTCTTAATTATAACATTTAACTATAACTCATTTTCATATATATATATATATATAACAAATCAAATAATGATGGAGGATTAAGTTTTTCAATACCAATTTAAGTAATGGAGGATCGATATGTTGCATCCGCGCTATAATAAAATATAAGCATTTTTTACTTTTTTAGTTCTAACGTGATTCAAGCTGCATTTCAGTAATTCATAAAAAATTAGTAGAGAACTCGGGAGAATTTACTTTTTTAATTATAATTCATAATAAACTATAATTTTTTTTATTGAAGTGATTATAGTGATCTTTACTGCTAACTTATCTATATTAAAATTCTCTCACATATTTCAATTATTGAAATGGTTGTCGTAGTTCTTACCATTATCCTGTATGCATTAAAATTCTCCCATATATTTCAGTAATCTCATTTCTATTTTTGGCGGTCAAAAAATTAACTGCTGATATCCTGAATTCCCATAAAGTAATATTACAATAAAACTTATAAATAAATAAATTGATAAAGAAAATGAAAAACCACCTGCCGGTGCATAATATACCATTGACCAATAGTAACGATATATACTGTGGGCCGAGCAGCCCGCCTGTTGGACATTTCAAGACGGACAAAAAATTACCAAGTGGCCCGTAGGTCTCGGCCTAATTTTGCCAAATCCATTGTAAGCTAACCTAACTAAAAATGAATTTGACTTCCTATTTAGCAGTCTAGCACTTCTTGTTTGACCAAAGTGCCTCACTAAATAGTTTTTTTTTGTTGCTATTTGTCACTAAATAGTTGGATAACTCGAATATGTGATAAATAAATAATTAAAAAAGATAAACTCTTGCCAAATTTGATAGAGAGAGAGAAATAGATTGCAACTTGTCTTTCTTATGTGAAAATGTAAATTAAGAAGAGAAAAGAGAATATGTAAATTAAGAAGAGAAAAGATGACTTAAATACATTAAAAAAAAATAGAAGAACGGGAGAGTGAAAGAGAAAATAAATGTAAAATATATACTTTTAGATATCTTTCTAGACAACTTTTGGGGTATACTTAGGATATTTTTTTAGGGACTGAGGGAATAAATTTTTTCTTTTCCTTTGATGATTCTTTCAAAGTATTTGACCTTATAAATGAATTGAGTATCATTAATATAAAATTTTACAGATTTTCATATTTTAGGAGATATAAAACAAATTTTATTACTATAGAAGATTAATATAAAATTTTCTACTCGAAAATGGACTCCCCCTATTTTACACATCATAAGATTTAAAGAAATTTGAGTACTCATGTTCTTTTCATCCTTAAATATTGAAATAAGTCGACATTGGTCGATGGTGTGAAAATATTTCTTCATGTCGAGTTTCAAAAACTAGTATATGATTATTAAGAAAAGAAACAAACCGGCTAAGAAATACTTTCTCTCGTAAATTCCACTTTTATGTGCCGTAGAAAAGAATTTAAAGATGTGATGCGTGATGAAAATTTTATATAATGCAGTGTGAAAAAAAATCATAAAATATCAATACCGTAAAAAAGAATTTTAACGCAAAAACGTTGAAAACGGGAGAAGTAATATAGCGTGTTCTTAGTTCCATCTAATTGCACACACATAGTAGAAAAGATGTGATGCATGATGAAAGTTTTAATATCGGGCAAATCGAGTTTAATAGTGTAGCCATGTGTACGCGATGCCATGATAAAAAAGGAAGTACATACAAATTACATTTTATTTTGTTATATATATTAAATTAGAAAATTTTAAATTTTAAATTTTAATTATGAAAAGAGTTTAGCAATATTGTTATATAATAAAATTTTAATGTATTTTGTAATATTAATTATTTAATCGAAATTAATAAGATTCAAACCAAAATTTATAACTTTTTGAAATGAATTTTTTTTTTTGTAGAGGAAGTAATATATAATAATAATTTTACACCGATTCTGTTGCATATTTTAGATCCATTTTATGCACCAAAACAAAGTGTGATAAAGTTTGAAAAATATTTACTGTAATGCCCGAGGAAACGTTGAAAATGTGGAGAAATAATGTCGTTCTTGTGAGTCATGATAAACATTATCACATGTTTTTGGGCCATGCATTAAAAAAAAAAAAAATTCAATGTCTGACCCCTCCTAATTGTTTCTTCCGTTTTGGAACAACTTTTAATAAAATTTATTTTACGTAATTTTATGAATAGATAGAACATTAAAAATTATGAATGTGTATCAAGTTTCTTACAAAAATATAAAACAAGTAAAAAATCTTCAAATCTCAACCATTTAAATTATATTAAATTTTAACAATTTAGATGGATGTCTTTATATTATAAATTTGTATGAAAATTGGTAAATTCACATATTTTTTCATGTTTTATCCATTCGGTTAAAATTACATAAAATAATTGTTTTTTTAAATTATTAGGTATATTTAAGAAAATTGGAGAAAAGAGATAACGGAGATGAGCCAGATCCCTCCTATATGTTTTTTATTTTCTGTTTATAATAAAGTTTAAAAATACTGTTTTAACATGTATGGGCATCACCACGGCCAGAAAAGATCCGACCAAAATTCAGGAATATATTTTGTTTGGATTCCATGAAGTTTGAATATTTCTTTTAATAATGAAATATTAAAATAACCTAGAGAAATTCACATCTTCGAATCTACTAAGATCTCTTCTTTTATTATTTCTTTTATTATTACCGCGTGATCTTATCTTTGTTTGAAACTGGGCGTATTGGCAGGTCACTTTTCAAATTCTAAATATAATACCCATAAAAAATTCTTAAGATGGACTTTAAATTATTTATCTAGGTCACTTTAATTAAAATATATTTTAATAATCGACTATATAAAATTTCTTAAGAAATTATGGTTGAATGAAAAGATTATATTAACTTTTTATCTCTTTTATTTTTTTTTTCTGTAATTCTACATATTATCATCATAATATTTTACTATTATAACTTTTTATGTCCTACATTTTCTTTCACTCTTTCTTTTTTTCTCCCCGGGTATTTTGTAAAAAATTGATACCTCGTATCATTATTATTATTATTATTTCTTTTTTTGGGCTCCTAGCATTGGGTCATGAGATTTTACGCGGTAATTTTTAGAATCACGAAACACGGGATGTTCTACCTAATGGTAGAGTAAAAATGGACTCCTTAATGAATACCTTATTTAGCTTAGGTTAATTTTACACAATTCAAGCTATCCTCAAATCGGGAAAAAAAAAAAAAAAAAAAAAAAGACAGTGTAGATTATGGAATACACAATGATAAAAATAAACTTTAAAAAATAAAACGACAAGGATGCCGACGTTTTATGCTAATCCAGTCCCTGCTAGCATAAAAGGCCTTGGCCGGCATGAAGATGTATTCAATTTTCATTCAAGAATAACATCATTTTGAATGGCAAATTTTGGCTCTAAACTTGTTCCCAAATCAATAATGTTGTTGATAATGGTACTACTGTTGTTTCAGTACTCCAGTAGTACTGTACACGGAGCTCATCACAAACAACACGTAGTTTTGGGTGAGCAGCCATTGTCCCAAATTGCAATGCACAAGACAGTTCTTGCTCTTCACCCCTTTGCCTTCATTCAAGCTCAACCCCGCCTACTTGGCCTTAACGTCGGTCACTTTCTCTGTTCTAATATCCCATTCCAAGTCATTTTTCTTCAGATGTTTTCATTAATCTAGGAAAAATATATTTTCGACAACAATCTCACTGTAATAATACATGCAACTTCATTTGTGACAAACATGCCATGTATAAAATGTGGAACTCAAATTCATTATTTATATACCCTTTTCACATGTCTTTAAATTCTTAATCTATGTGTACCTGTAGTTCGTATAATTCTTAATTTCGTCGAATGATTTGAATGCAGGGTGATGATGTTCAATGGGTAAATGTGGAGCTAAGCAGTCCTAAACCCTCTAGAGATGATTGGGTTGGAGTATTTTCTCCTGCAAACTTCAAGTAAATTTTGACCTCACCTTATCAATCATACATTTTCATTGAACAGCTGAATTAGCCATTTCTATGTATTGTGTTAGTATAACTTATTTAGAGACTGAGGTTTGTTGTTTTCATTCTAATGGCAGCGCATCAACATGTCCGGATGCCCATGTCGCGAAAGTGCAGGAACCTTACTGTTCTGCTCCAATAAAGGTTTTGACTTGCTGCTGCATAAATTGTACTACTAGATCCCAGAATATTAATTTTGACACTATCTGACATTTCAAAATTTTCATCACTATTTCAGTACAAGTATGCCAATGAATCGCATACTGACTATGCAAACAAGGGCAGATCAACTTTGAGTTTTCGATTAATCAATCAGCGCTCTGACTTCTCTTTTGCATTATTTTCAGGCGGGTTATCAAATGTGAGTTCATGTTCTGCTCTAGTTTTTGGATCTCAATAACAACCTACCCACTTGTCGTTACAAAAAAAATTGTACTTCTGGCTTTACATTAATTTTCCTCCTATATATATGTGAGAAGGAAGTACCTGCAAAATTAGCTATAATTCTTTTTGTGCATATATGTTGTGTTCCAGCCAAAATTGGTGGCTGTATCAGACCCTATATCGTTTGCAAATCCAAAGGCACCCCTTTATCCGCGTCTAGCTCATGGAAAATCTTGGGATGAGGTAAGTGTCTTTAGTCTTAGGCTCTCTCTCTCTCTCCACAAGATTTATAAGTTACAGAGTTTTCATCAGTCATTTTATTTGGTGGTCTCTCGTAAAAATGAAGTCAACTTAGGCTAACCATATTTATACAGATTGGCTGGCGTGATCCTGGTTTTATACACACCAGTTTCTTGAAAAATTTGTGGCCAAATGAAGTGTATGTGTCGTAAAGATCGATGTTCTTTCTCGCTTAGAAGAATCAGTTATGCATGTTATTTTACACAATTTCCAACTGTTTGTTCAGGTACACATACAAACTTGGTCATAAATTGTCCAAGAACAATACTTATGTATGGAGCAAGATCTATACTTTTAAGTCATCCCCATATCCAGGGCAAAACTCATTACAGAAGGTTGTAATATTTGGTGACATGGGCAAGGTAATAACTTGAGTACAACATATACAAAAAAGGAGAAAATGTCAAGCTCTTTTCTTGTTGATAAGTTTGAGAACAACTATATATATGTTCCCAACAAACTGAATGAAAATATCAAGTGACTGTTTGATTTATCTATAATTCAGGCGGAGCGCGATGGATCTAATGAATATAGTGACTATCAGCCCGGATCACTCAATACTACAGACCAACTCATCAAAGACTTGGATAATATTGACATAGTTTTCCACATAGGAGATATGCCATATGCTAACGGATACATATCACAATGGGACCAGTTCACATCAATGGTGGAACCTATTGCATCAACTGTCCCATATATGGTTGCAAGGTTTGCATACTTTAATCTGCACTACACCTGCAATCTTGATTCACGAATGTTGTTTGTTAGCTTATACGCGTTCTGTAACAACGTTTGCAGTGGTAATCATGAGCGCGATACACCAGGGACAGGATCCTTTTATGACACTAATGATGCAGGAGGTGAATGCGGTGTTCTTGCAGAGACTATGTTTTATGTTCCTGCTGAAAATAGAGCTAAGTACTGGTATGTGCACACTCAACAATATGATTTAATAAGAGCATGCATAAGTAGATGAAACATTAACATATTTTGACACAAAATGCACCAGAATGACTTCTTTCTGTTAAATCAATCTGATATATGTTGGAAATGAGCTCAAGTTTGAATGAAAACTTGGTTTCTCGTGTGATTGGAAAAAGAAAGTTAAAGCTAAGAGACAAGAGTTTCACGTTGGAAATGGGAGGAAATGGAGCTCACCATATTTATGGGAGCATTTTTTAATGGATTAAGTTTTTATGATAATATTTTATTCCACATGTCCCGTTTGGATGTGCTTGTGCAGGGGTACAAACCAAGAGCCAAAAATAGTTTGACTCATGTGTGTGCGAGCCTGATCAATCTGTAACCCACTTCGTCAAGGGACTAAACCATTTTAAGGACAACGTTCGTACAGTCTCCGTTATATCCTAAGAAACAGTACCTCCAATTCCTCAAGCACATTTTGTCAAGGAGCTAAAAACTGTTTTAAGGACAACGTGGTTATCACGTGTCTCGGATTTTTCTTCTTCTAATCGGTTATGTTTGTTGCGAATACACTTAAAACTGGATCTAACACAAAAAAACATTGTAATCTGTTTTTCTCTAGGTATTCTACGGACTATGGCATGTTCCACTTCTGTATAGCGGACACAGAACATGATTGGCGAGCGGGTTCAGAGCAGTACAAATTCATAGAGAAGTGCTTTGCATCAGCAGATAGGCAGAAACAGCCTTGGTTAATATTTGCAGCTCATCGACCTGTTGGATACAGCTCAAATAGTTATTATGGTGAACAAGGCTCATTTGAGGAGCCCATGGGAAGGGATGACTTGCAAAAGCTTTGGCAGAAGTACAAGGTTGACATAGCATTTTATGGCCATGTCCACAACTATGAAAGAATCTGCCCCATTTACCAGGTAACTAATGAAATTCACAAAATCTTATGATAAAAATAACAGAAACCAAATTCATTTATCAAGCACATTTTGGAAAAAGAACTGCATTTGCTTTTTCCCTTTCTTGGCATGGTGCACTTAAAAGTTCCCAACTTTCATACATTGATCCCCTTTATTTCATCTTAAATGTCAGAGATTCTAGATTTTACAAGTATAACTCTATAATCTCAAAAATCACAGTTGAGACAAATAGGACCATTGGTCATCTATTTCTTTTTTTTCCCCCCTCAAATAATGCAATCTTCATTGTCAAATCTTGCAATATTTCTGCGTCCGTGACTGTGTTGCAGAATCAATGTGTGAACGACGAAGAAAGTCATTACTCCGGGACGGTGAACGGAACAATACATGTGGTAGTAGGAGGAGGAGGAAGCCACTTGTCAGGTTTCAGTCCATTGAAGACATTTGGAGTATTTACCAAGACTTAGATTATGGATATTCCAAGTTGACAGCATTTAATCACTCGTATCCAAGTTGACTTAGAGCAGTGATGGAAAAGTATATGATTCATTCACCATTTCAAGAGACTACAGAGATGTCTTGGCATGCGTACATGATGCTTGTGAGCCTACCACTTTAGCTTCATAGTATTCTCAGTACTCTTTTGGTGCTATGGTATGTATTTTAATGTCAACTACTCGTTATAAATCATTAAAGATCGACGTTTTAGCGTCAGATTCTATTAATTGAAAGATATGTAAATGGTTTTTTTTTAATATTTGTGTTACAGAAAAATAACTTTCTTGCAATCCTAATGCCATAAAATTACTCAAAATTCCATTTTTCTTTTATTTTCCTTTACTTCCATTACATCCGAACATAGGCTAGACGAAATGTGTATTTTCTAGCCTTCTCCTGTCGGTCAACTCGAAATAATGTTTTATCTGCAATTTCTTAAAAGGAAAAGAGGAAATGAGCTCAACCCCGTTAATGTTTCTCGAACTTAATTTTTTATTCTGATATTTTATCTTTATTAATTTTTTTGTTTCTTATTTTTATATTTCACTTATTATTATCAAAACAAGTTTTTTTTTCTTTTAAAAGTTTCATCTTATATCTTATCACTCTTTATATTAATATATTAATTTTTTTTAAAATTATTGAAAGTTTTAAAATTCTAAATCAATGTATTAATCTAAAATAAGAAAAGGATCTTAGATGACTACCTACAATTAAGTAAGATTTTAAAAAATCAAAAAAAAAAAAAAAGAAAAGAAAAGACACATACATACCTGACAAACGGTCACCGAGAAACGGCCCAAGTTGATATAAGCTGTAAAATGGAAGCCCATGGCCCAAGGCAGACGGGTCAGCCCGACTCGTGAGCTTTTTATTTTTAATTTTTTTTATAAAAGTATTTAACTATTTTTTTTACAATTAAAAAAATATAATATATCAAATTAAAATATCTACAATTATTTTTTAATGCAATCTTATATCTTAAAATGCATAAATATGTTAAACTAATGTTTATATCGCATATGTTAATATATATATATATATATATAGGTATGTATTCATGTATATAATTAAATTGCATAAATATGTTAAACTAATGTTTATATCACATATGTTAATATATATGTAGGTATGTATTCATGTATATAATGTTATTCAATTAAAATAATGTAATATTATATAAGTAAATAGAATGTTATTATTAATGTATTAAGTTTAGTTATAAATATTAGTGTATACAAGTAACAATAAGTTAATAAAATAAAATGAAATAATTAAAAAAAGGTAAGCGGACGGATCGAACAGACGGGACCAAAAACAATCCAATGTTATTTGGATTACAATTCTTAAGGCCAATGCCCTTAATTTCTGGGCCATGTTTTGCCGGATCTACACAAATCGATGAAGTAGGATTGGTTTAAAATATCAAAGCTTGATCTTTCCCCGGATCCACCAATGGTGAATTCGTTATTCCGTCTGGGCCACTAGTACACAAAAGTCGCAGAATATACATCATATAATTCGACGAAAAGAGATGGTTAGAAAAAGAAAAGAGTTGACTAAACTCAACTCATTCTTCACAAGAGATGGTTAGATAAAGAAAAGAGTTGACTACACTCAACTCAACTCATTTCAATGATTAACTAAAAGTTTTATCATCCCCGATTCAATTTCAAGTGAAATCTTGGAATATCTTAGGAATCTTCTTTTCTTGACATAATACACACACACACACACACACACACACTTGGCTCAGATTGATAAAGAAAGTAGATTACGGCAGTCATATTATATTCTCCTTGCGATCATGTTGTTCATGGAAAGTCCCATGAGAAAGATAATGTTGTCGTGGAATGATGTATTCTTGTTAATATTCTTCTTGATCGTTGGTTCTAGTTTAGCAGATCCCAATAAAATTGGGGAACAACCTCTCTCGAAAATCGCAATCCACAGGGCTGTTCGTGCCTTGCGCGATTCCTCTTCCATTAAAGCCCGTCCTTATGTGCTCGGTTTGAAGGTAATAACAATAACAAGAATGAATAGCTTCAACTTTGTTGGTTCCATTTGAATGTACCCCACATTTTACTTTGCACTCACAACTACAAAAAGTTTATTGCATCAATGAGGGTATGTTGAAGCTTTTACATGTGTCATCAATAACCTTATGTTAATTGCTTTTGTTTGTAACATCAATAATCTTAATATGGTATGTACTTGAGTGCAGTATGCTCTATTTGTAATACCCTTCAACTAATTTAACTAGCTCAATCCGACTTATTTGCACAATTTGACATATTTGTTCCTCATTGTCTACAATTGTAAGTTATAGACCAAATAATGTAAACGTGTTTTTCGGTTCTCATTGTTAACTTCTTGAATTTTGGATGATTAGAAAATGAATTTTGTTTTGATCGAGGGCTATTGATTTGTAAAGGTCTGAACAGCTGGTGATTAAGAGACTAATATCAGATGGATTTTACTTTAATTTGTCATATATAATGGCAGGGTGAGGATTTTCAATGGGTTGATGTGGACCTTGTACACTCAGAACCATCTGAGGAAGACTGGGTTGGAGTTTTCTCTCCTGCAAATTTCAAGTAATTTAACATCTTTTATCACCCTGTAATTTTTCTATTTTTCCTAGTAATAATTATTAATAAGGTTGATATTATTAGTAATACTTGGGCAATTTCTACTATGTTCCTCTTCTTCCTTTGTCTCTGTACTGTAATCGCCCTTGGGAGATAAGTTCGTATGACACATACCTTTTGAAATGTTTATATGTGGCAGCGGTTCAGAGTGTCATTTTGAAAACAATCCGAAGGAGCAGACTCCATACACATGCTCAGCCCCTATAAAGGTTTGTAAACCTTTTGTCCCACTTCGGAGATTAAATAGTCAATGTCTAATATGAGATACAGAAATGTAATTTTTCATTTTCTTTATTTTATTAAAATAAAATGCTTTGTTGCAGTATACATTTGCAAATTACTCCAATTCTAATTACACAAAGACAGGCAAGGCTTCATTGAGGTTTCTGTTAATTAATCAGCGAGCAGATTTCTCATTTGCATTATTTTCCGGTGGTTTGTTAAATGTAAGCCAGTTTTTCTTCTTGTTATCATATGCTTTGTTTATAAATTATAATCTTGTCCTGGAGTTCAAAATTATTATTTTCGCACCTATTAGAATTGAATTGCTTTTCTGATACCCTATTTGCAATTTCTAGTGAATATCTGTTATCACATCTCCTGGACTAATTACATGATTCAATAATGCAGCCAAAACTGCTGGCAGTTTCAGATCCCATAAAATTTACTAACCCGAAAGCCCCCCTATATCCACGCCTTGCTCAAGGGAAGTCTTGGGATGAAGTAAGTTATCATCAATAATTAGTTGGGAATATGTTGTTTTCAGGACATGATGGTGGTTGCTCATGTGTAATGGCTTACAAGCCTGATAAACTGCCAAAAGAATATACATGCTGAATGGTATTGTATGAAGTTTTTCATGTTTATATAAAACCGATAGTTTTACAAGCCCTATTGCCATCCAGATGACAGTGACATGGACAAGTGGCTATAACATTGATGCCATTGCTTTTGTTGAATGGGGTATAAAGGGACATTTGCAAATGCGCTCACCAGCAGGAACATTGACTTTCCAGCGAAACAGCATGTGTGGTATGATTTATTTTCAGCAACCTTTCATGCCATGGTTTAGAAGAATAGTCTGTTCAATCGGTAGTTTAGCATTTTTTTTTTCTAAATTATTTTTCGATACAAGTATTTAACAAAATCATGTTGCAAAATTCATTTTAAAATTTGTAAATTACTGAGAATTCAACATTTTGTGAGCCTTTTCTTGGTGACCTTAAAGTTTGTCACTTGTACAAGCTTTTTTCCACTGTGACACTGGCATAAGGCATTATATGTCTACAATGAATTGTGTACTGTGTGTTTGTCCAATGTCGATGATATTCTTTCCTTGTAGTTCCTTGATTGTACAAAAAGTAGAAAATGACGGCATAAAAATATATTTTGAAAGACAAAAAAGCACAAAATTTAATTGGATTTGAAGCTCAAAACTTAAGATGGGACTCATTTTTACTGCGAACTAAAATTGGAGTGAACATGGAATGATTATGGAAGAATTAGAATTATCTTTATTCTGTAATTTGTTATGGTTAAAATACTGAAGTTGCAAGCAGTTTTCTGTAATTTACTTCAATTCTTCCACTTCTATCTTAGTACTGATACAACTATTGTAATGCTTTGAATTGGCTGATTGCATGGTATGCTAATACAGTTTCTTAGTTGCTTGCAGGCTCACCAGCACGAACTGTTGGTTGGCGTGATCCTGGTTTCATACATACAAGTTTCTTAAAGAATTTGTGGCCAAACACCAGGTAACACAATGACATTCACTTGCATTTGGCATAAAGAATGTTAAGTGCTTCAGTGGTGTGTGCGCTTAGTGTTTGCCAACTTTTCCAGGTATACTTACAAGATGGGCCACATATTATCTGATGGTTCATATGTATGGAGCAAGATTTATACATTCAAATCATCCCCATATCCCGGGCAGGACTCGTTACAGCAAGTCATAATATTTGGAGACATGGGGAAGGTAATATTGACCTAAAAAGTATATATTTTTCATTAGTGCTGACTGATGAACACTACAGGCAGCTAATATTTATTTCTCGAATAGAGTACATTCAGAAGCCATAGTGCTGCGACCATTATATTTGTTAAAGTGCCGACATTAAGTTAAAGAACGTAGTGGTCTTAGTATTTTCGGAGCTAGTCTTGTTTCAATTAAATACGGAAATACCCTATCCATTATTTCATAACAAAAGTACCAGAGATCAGTTAGTAACCTTCGTAATTGGCTCCTCAAAAGGTATACAGAAACAACTAAATTAGTAGGTTTTATGTTGCCCTTATCAACTCTCTCTCTCTCTCTCTCTCTCTCTATCATCAACTGTTCTGCGTCTTCTTCGCCTTTCATGTCCATCAATTCAAATCCAACAGAATAAGGATAACATGCTCAGTCAAATTTTAGGACCTAACCTAGGTTTCTATTTGCTTAAGTCCACACATTTACCCCATATTCAAAACTAGAGGTGGCAAATTGGTAACATTGTTTTTCATTAAGTAGGTAATGAATTTAATCCCATTTACTTACCCATTTTTCCAGAATGTACTTGGGATCTCTAATACCTATCTACAATATTTTGTATAAAAGCTTAAGCAAAACCTAACTGAATAAAAGGTCACTGTAAAGTTATTTGCACCACACCTCCAAATTATAATAAAAGTCTGAATATATCTTTGCATTCTTCATTACCATAATGCAATTTAATATTTGAAATGGTCCAAGATAGACCTAAGTACCTGGTTAGGTGATTCATACTGTAACTCAACTTTTATAATTGTGTTCATTTCAATGCTCTCAAAGATAGATTTACACGTCTTTCATTCCAGGCAGAACGTGATGGTTCGAACGAGTACAATAATTATCAACCGGGATCGCTTAACACAACAGATCAACTGATCAAGGACTTAAAGAACATTGACATAGTCTTCCATATTGGAGATATAGTTTATGCAAATGGGTATATCTCTCAGTGGGACCAGTTCACATCACAGGTGGAACCCATTGCATCAGCTGTTCCATACATGCTTGCTAGGTTTGTGTATCTTAACGAACTGGTGACTTCTGATAGTTTTAGTTTGTATGATGACGTTATATAATGAACACATGATAGTAATAATTACTATTATCCCTGTAGTGGGAATCATGAGCGTGACTGGCCTGGGACAGGATCCTTCTATGACACTACAGATTCAGGTGGAGAATGTGGCGTGCTAGCTGAGACCATGTTCTATGTACCTGCAGAAAACAGGGCAAAATATTGGTAATGAATAATTTTCTTGTTAAGAAAATTTTGTCTAAATTTTCAGAAAATTGGGTCAGTTGTAAGCTTTTCTTCTACTCTTTATGTTGATCAACACTTGGAATTTTGGTATTAAAACTTCAGCACATTAGCGTGGTTTAAAATCAGTTGCCGATCCATATCACATTGTACATTAACCTATACCTGCTCCCACCAAGTTGTGAAGTTTTAGTTCTACTTCCATATCTCGTAAGGATTTTATTTTTAGATATAACATGACTTTTGACTAACACGTCTGATTTCAATTACTAGGTACTCGACAGATTACGGGATGTTCCACTTCTGCATAGCTGATACTGAACATGACTGGAGGGAGGGCTCTGAACAGTATAGGTTCATTGAGAAATGCTTTGCATCAGTAGACCGAAAAAAGCAGCCCTGGTTGATCTTTGCTGCTCATCGTGTCCTAGGGTACTCCTCCGACAAATGGTATGGCTTGGAGGGCTCATTTGAAGAACCTATGGGCAGGGAAAGCTTACAGAGGCTTTGGCAGAAATATAAAGTGGACATTGCATTTTATGGACATGTACATAACTATGAAAGAACTTGCCCCGTCTACCAGGTACGAGTTTTCCCCCTTTACCTTTTTTCCTGTTAACTGGCTCTCCAAGTAGGATTTATAATTACTGTTACAGAGTAATTATTATTTGCAGGATTTGATATCTTCTCATGCTTACCCTAACCCTTTTCTGCTTGTGGTGGTTGTGCAGAGTCGATGTGTGAACTCGGAAAAATCCCACTATTCTGGTACAATGAATGGCACAATCCACGTTGTTGTTGGCGGAGGAGGGAGCCACTTGTCCGAGTTTAGTGAAGTTAATACTAGTTGGAGCCTTTACAAAGATTTTGACTATGGATTTGTCAAATTAACCGCGTTTAATCATTCATCCCTGCTGTTCGAGTACAAGAAGAGCAGGGATGGAATGGTCTACGATTCATTCACCATATCGAGGGATTATAGAGATGTCTTGGCTTGTGTTCATGATGCTTGTGAGGCGACCACTTTAGCTTCTTGAAACATATATGTATTTCAAACTTCAGATGTTACGGCATAAGTTTCTCATTGAAGCAGTTTGACACGATTAGTGTCAAAATTATTTTACAATTCCACCATTACAAAGAACGAGTTTACTAGTCAGTCGCAGCTGTAGTTTACTCTTAATATTACGTTTCTATGTTCTCCTTCTCATTCATCATGTCAGCGCATAGACCATTACCAATTACCTATCATGTCCAGTTTTATAAAAATTGTTACGTTTTATATATCATGTAATATAGTTGCAGTCTTGCAGAGTTGAATTTAAATTCTCTGCCAATTCATTTGATTTTGATCAATAAGAAAATCAAATTTGTAAATTACTTTTAAAATGCTTCAGATTTATCCTGTTTGAAAAATCAACAGATTTATTATAATCCTCATTCACACACAACTGATGTGCCTTTTCTTATACCATACAAAAGGAGACATTATTATACTCCATTTATCCCCAAGGAGCTGGTTTGATTCGGCTACTTTGGGCAAATTGAGTAAATTTTATTTGTACTTGAACGTATACTGTGCTTATAATACAAGACCAGAAGTCGCGAATACAGGACTAAAAGTTGTGAACTCGTGATCTGTTATATTCTCTGCTTCTACATCAATGAGAAGAATACGGTTATATTTTGAATTTTTGATTTTATAAAGTATGAGCAATTGAACAAACGCACTTCATGAAATAGACAAATATAGCGTGCTCAAGCCGTGAAGCGAATTCATACTGTTTTAACGAAACCTCTTGTATACAGCCTAAACTTCTTTTATGGGAAGAGAAAAACCAAATTCATAACCGTAACTGAAATTACATTACTTCAAATACTATATATTGATATAATGCTTTGGCGTGCGGTTGGAACTGCATGGCCTTGTCAAAAAATTTAACTGTATCCAACAGTTACTACCATCATTCAAAGAACAATCTACAGCAACAAAACAGACCGTCAACATATATTCACTGCTGGGGTAGCTGCAGCTTGAATTCTTTTAAAAGCCTTGAGCGCATGTGGGTGAAACTCGCTTTTCAGTAGGGCGAGTACCCAGATGAAAGTGGTGGACAAGGTATTGTACAGGAGGGGACAATATTGTTCTTTGAGGAGCAGCCATATGAAAAGGGCAAAATTTATAACCTCAATGTAGCCCATCAAACCGCCATTTCCACATCACAGACCTTATCAACTTGTTCAGATGATGAGTTGATGGATGCAAATAGATGCTCTATTCTTAAAGGCGAGTGCCGAACCATGTGCTGGAACAGTATCTGAAAGCACAAACCACAAGGTTTATCTTCAGTAAGCATTTGCATTAACAGAGACTCCACAAAAGTACTGTAATAAACTAAAAATCAAAAGCATCAACTGTTCCTGAGAACAAAATGCAATGTTAACGCTTAACAGAAGAGCACATAATTCTGCAATAGTCTACTTACCTTGGAGTAACTATCTGCAAAAGCACGTGCTCGGTTGACTTTGCCAAGGTACTGCAGATCAGCCTTCTCCAGTTTTCCATCTATAAAACTCAATCCTCCTTCGGCAACAGCAAACCGTACAAGATTCCCGGAAAGCAGTCCCGTCTGAAATTTGAGATATCTTAACTTATATAAACTAACTCATGCCAAGAAAAGAGTTGTTCAAAGATTAACCTGGAAGGATATACCAACAAGTCCACCCAGACCACCCAACAAGAAAAGAAACAAGATTACAGCCCTTATCAAAAGTTTGAATTGATCTCTTTTATTGATTAAGAGCTGATATGGCAAAGAATTATTTTAAACAAGGTGATACCATTTTTAGTTTCATTATAAAATCTTTTTTGTTGCATTAGACGAACATGGATGATTCTTATCTAATTTTAAAATACATAGCAGTCATTGAGTCGACCTTTATAAGCAGAACCTATTTTATGGTTAATTATTCACATCTTGAGCAGTTATAAGAGTTTTCCAGTGATCAAACCTTCTGGATGAAATCCCCATTCAGAAAACCAAATACAACAGGAGGATCATCAGATGTAACCAGTTTCCCATCACCCTGAAGCTCCAGAACAACCTGATCAGCGAGTAGGAAAAATAATTTGTCAGTGTGACACGTCTTTTATGTTTAGGCATATTATCTGTTGATAATAATTTGAACCTAATTCTCAAAATCAACATTGATTGAGTGCATATAAATTTTTATGGCGAAAAGAAATTTGCCCATGTCAACCTTCATTATGTCAACCTCATTAACGTCGCATAACATCATCCATATTACTTCGTCACTCTCTGATGGTTTACAATACTATTTCATTATCCTTTTCAATCCATCTCAAACCACAGGTGAAACCCTCAGGATAACACTGCAAACACCCCACCCCCGCCCACCCCAAAAGCCCCAACACAAACAAATACATCAAAACCAACACCCACCCAAAAAGCGGAAGTAAAACAAGATTAAATATCGGAATTGCTAACATCACGAGGTGAACATGAATAGAAGCAGATAATACACCTCAGAATGGGTGTCTGCAGTTTCTTCATAAAGGAATTAACCAATATTTATAATGTGAGCAACATTTAGTTGAGTGGCTTACTTAAACCCAGTTAAACCGATGAAATTGATATTTCAGAGTCTTAGATCCATAACGTGAACTCCACAAAAGGCTAGATATAGCTTCTCTAAGAACACTGAAGATCTATATACTGCCTTAGACTGAAAATGTTGGTCAAACACCACAAAAGAAAAAATCAACAAGAAAATAAAGAAGACAATAGATCAATGTAGACCCCAATAAAAGATCGCTAACCTGTGAGTTTAGGAACAAATTCAATCATAGGGATCCTGGGATAAGGATTGCAAATAATTTCCAAAAAACCATCTCCAATGAATAGTTAAATTAAATTCACCAATGTGTTTAGACCATGAGATGTTAACCAAAAGGTATATTTTTCATGCCTGCCCATATGACTATCATATTTCTAGGATGCAACTGTGCAAGTAAAGCAAATAAAAGTACAAAAAATAAATATATATACTTGATATGAATTATTCCATTGGCTTGAGCACTAAACTTTGAATAAACTTGGACAAAAGCAAAGACAGTAAACATGCACTGTAGTACCTGTTGCTGATGTGGAACCTGTCCTTTATTGTCTGTATCAACGACATATTGACTACAATTCTCATCCTTCCATACCAGTGCCAATGGTGTATTTCCCGTCTGATAATGTGCGTTTCTAACATAAAAACACAAGAATTGTCACGGTGAGAAATTATAAAAAGATGAAACAAGCAACGCCTAGCAGCCCAGAGAAAAGTATACTCAATTAATGCCGATACCTTATGATATTTGTAAGCCCATCATTTAATATCCATAAGGAGGAGATCTATAACTTCAGTACCAGCTTTAAAAAAATGCAAATTTCAGAAAATCATAATATGAAACTACGATGGTACTTTAATGCCCGTTCAACGAGGAATAACTTCATATAATTGCAACCATTTTGTTAGGCAAGAAAGGAATGATCAATGTAAAAAATGAGAGGAAGAGGAAGAAAAATTAGCAAGTATGCAACTGAAAATACAGTCTCTGCCTGGTGTCACAGTGACCATCTAGACTATTATGAGAAAAGGTTTTGAAGCCTAGTGGTTAATAGCAAACTCTAAGATAGTAAATTAGTAACAATAGCAAACTCCAAGATAGTAAATTAGTAACAACATCAATTATGTGATCACTTACATAATTCTATAACACTAGAAAGCAAAGACTACCAAATATTATCATTGTATTTAGTTGTCAACTTTACAGATAGCAGTGACGGAGAACAAATGATTGATGCTTCTGTTATTCTCTTCCAATTTCAAAATTTTGTTCTTCAAATCTAAAGTTTAAGTTGTTGGAATTAAATCACTTCCAAAATCCATAATTTTCCAGATTTAAAATTTTTATCTTTGAATTTATATTGCAAACTCAGTTGTGGGGGGGGCGGGACTGTAAAGAAAGCTAAATGAAGTAAACACACTTGTTATAAAATAAGAGTCCATCCTTGACATAAGGAACTGCTCCTGAATAAGCAGTGTTTAGCCCTTCGTAATCACAATTGTAGACATTAATCAGGCTAAATCTGTATTTATGATAAGGTGATGGAGTGTCACAGGCCCCTGTCTCGAGAAGCTTGTTGTTCAGCCAGAAAAATCTGAACTCGGCAGTACACTCATAGAATGAGATTCCAGCCCAACAAACCATGTCAATCACATAGTAAGTTTGATCTAACTGCACATTGGAGATGACGATAAAAATAATCATTTCCCAAAACCATAGAGACAAATGAGCAAAAGTAAATAACAATCGTGGAAAAAAAAAAGTACCTCATGGAATATGCAATCAAGTATGCAATATGATTGACCAGAACGAGCCGAATCTTGTTTCCTACATCCGTTGGGTAAAGCAGAAGGAAATCGATGCAAGAGGGAGCCGTTTCTCACTCTACTGATAGTAGCTCCATTTGAAGAAACCACAAAGCATCTTTTTCCAGAAGGCCTAGCAAATACATACCTACAGAAATGCAACTAACTTCACCATTTTCAGAAGACTACAATCTCCATGGCAAAAATGATTCAAGTTGTAGCCATAATCTTACAGTTTCAAACAATCTAACAAGGGTGTTCGTTTCCTATTTATTTCTTACCTAAAGCTACTTTTCAGATTAAAATCACTATTTGAGTATTCTTTTTTTACTTATTTACTAACTTAATTTTTAACTTTAATCTGATATATAAGAAGTAAGTTTTTGTTACTTTTTGAATTTTGGCTATTTAGTACATTAGATTTTTTACTTTAACCAAATTTTTCATCCAAACAACTTTTAACTTATAATTTTGATACATTTTAACTTTAAGTAATAAGTTAGATTTTAACTTTAATGCATAAACGAACAGGCACTTATGAACCATCAAACTAAACTATAACTCGTGCCCTAGCAAAATCCGTTAAATTAACATAACAATATCGATATTATACAGATAGAAAACGGAGACAGAAACAAACCAGTCGTTATTTAGGCGATCAGGCACGTCAATCATCCACTCAGGAAGCATAAGCTGTTTTGCGAACCACAGCCGAACTTCGGGTCCTCGGAGCTTCGCGGCATGACGGATATCAATGTCCGCCGAAACTGACGAACTCTCGGTTTCCGGGGTTTCGGCTTCGGATTTGGGTAAAAGTTCGATGTCTTCTGAAACGGGTTCTGAGTTTTGGTTTGGGAGAGAGAGGACAGTGGATGCTAAACAGCGAGCTTGGTGCTGAGCATCGCGCCGATTCTGAGACTGACGCAGTAAAGAGAGTTCTCGGCGTTTTTGTTGGTCGGAGATCGCCGGACTTTTGAAAGGACGGCGGATATCGTGAGGCGCCATTCTCAATCCGACGTAGCGAGCGTGTATCGTGTAGCTTTAGCAACTCTTCGTCTAGTAGCATCAATCAAAAGTTTAAAATTTAAAAGCCGGTCGGGGTGTTCTTGATGTGAGTGATTTTGGGAGTTATGTTCAAGTTTTATGTTCTTAAAAATTATACAAAATTCATGATTATAGTATTAATCAAACTTAAATTAATTTATAGTAGAAAAATTGCATTTCACAATTTTGAACATTTAACAGACTCAATAAAGGTGGATTTTCTGGAACACTAATTGACTATCCGTAATATAAGAAGAAGGTCGAGGCTGATATTTATCGTATTTTATATTATATTTGTAATTTTTTTTATGTATTATTAATTTAATTGGCATATGCATAATTTTAGTGTCGTAAAAATGAAGATGTTGTTTTCTTTTTGTGGGTATTTTTTAATTTATTTTTAATTGTGACATAAATTTACCTTAATTTTTTTGGAGTTTTACATCTTTAATAATATAAATAGATAGATATTCATTCTAAAATTAGAACTAAAAGTATTCCTTACGTTGCAAAATTAGTTATACATTTTTAAAATGATAATTTTAAAAATAATTTTTATAATTCAAATATATTCATATTATCATATTATTTAAAGTAATAATAGTAATAGTTATATTATGAATTACTAATAAGTGAAGATAGTAGAAATAGTTAGAGTTATGAGATACTATAATAATATTTAAAAAAATTCATAATTTTTTACGTTATAAATATAAAAATATATTTCTAATTTACCTATAATTTTAAAACAGTATATATAATTAAATGCTTCGTCTGAGTATGAAACTATGGTTCAATATGAACCAAATTTTATAGAAACGAGGCAGTAGTGGACATATCAATTTTAAACCTAGCCTATTTCTCTCTAATATTTCGTCTATAGAAAAAAGTCAAACTTCTTTTTCTTTTTTGCTATAATAAAGTTTAGCTTCCTTGTTTTGAACTTAGAAAAGACATCTCCCTTAAGATTTTTATGTGTTCTTTTTACTTTGTGATGGATAGCTTTTCTTTTCTTTTCTTTTTTGGGTGCAAACTTATGGAATATCTTCTACGACCCCATTAATATATCAAAGTTGGTTAACATATTTTATATTTGTTTGTGTGATGTTGAGGTTTACACGTAGTAGACAAAATTTGTCTTTAATTCATTCATTTATTAGACGGTCAACTCATAACTCATTGGTCAGGCACAATAGTCAACTAACTTAGGATTAGGCTTCATATGGACGCATACGGCATACACTCACCCCGTTGGAAGTCCATATAAAGAAAAATTCAAAAGAATATTTAACAGCAATATAATCAAATTTTTAGACGGATTTATAATCTAAATTTTAAAAAAGTTTAAAGTAGTTTAGATCATGCCTAAATTTTGAAAAATAATTTGCATGACAATATCATGTGCAGTAATAAAATTGTATGAATAAATCTAATCAATTACAATGTATCTAAATTATGATTTATTATTATTATTATTGGTATAAAAAAAAAACCTTTTTTTTTGTTTGCTTATATTCAACGGTATTCATTCTTTAAACCCCACGCACCCACCATCACACACACAACACCCCCAATGGCCCCACCCCCACCCCTCTCACACGTCCCAAAGAAAAAAACTAGGGACTACTTTCATTTGGAGGAAAACCAAAGACCGGCCAAGCAAGCAAACAGTTACCAAAAGAAAACCATTTCCTCAATCCACGTCATCATCTTCTCCCCTCTTTAACAAAAAAGAAAGAGAGGAAAGGCAAAACAGTCAGAAAATAAATCGATACGTCACCGCAATTGGCTCTCTCCAATATTTTCTTTCCCCTTCGTTCTCCTCCTCCAAACCCTAATTTCACCACACACACCCACTCTCTCAATCAATCGATCGATCAACATCAATTGAACTTTTATGGCGGCGAAGATTGAAGGGCAGGATAGGGTTATGGCCGCCGCTCAGCAAATCGTGAAAAGCCTAAACACTTCCAAAGCCTCCACCGACGACATGATTCTGATCTTCTCTAGCTTTGATAACCGATTATCGAAAATGAGTACTTTGATCTCCACTCCCGATGCCGGCGCCTCCGCCCCCGGCGATTGTAAAGTCGATGCGGGGTTTGAAGCCGCCGAGAAGGTGATTCTCCATTGGGAGTCCAGTACTGAGTCCGCTCGGTACTCTGTGGTTTGGGAAGAATCGCCAGACGAGTCCAGTGAATATCTCGCTGCCGTCGATGAAATCATTCAGTTAACCGAAGATTTGGCGATACAATCGTCGAAGAAAGACGTGGAGGAGATAACGGATCGTGCTGAAACCGCGCTTCAGTTGGCGATGACGAGGCTTGAGGATGAGTTCCGTCAAATTTTGATCAGGAACACAATCTCCTTCAACTCCGAGAGTCTCCACGGATCTATTCGTAAGGTTTCACTCTCCTTTACTTCAAATGATGGTGAAAGTGAGGGTTTGGAGAGCTTAGAGGATGATTATAAGGCTACTACTTTTGGCCATGATCGAGGGGAAAGTTTGGGGGATGACTTGTTTATTGATTTGATTGAACCTCACATTGTTGTAGAGTTAAGAGAGATTGCTGAACGAATGATTAGGTCTGGATATGAGAAAGAATGTTGTCAGGTCTATAGCAGTGTTCGCCGCGATGTCTTGGATGAGTGCATGTCGATTCTTGGTGTTGAGAGGCTGAGTATCGAGGAGGTTCAGAGGATTGAGTGGAAAACATTGGATGAGAAGATGAAAAGGTGGGTTCAAGCTATTAAGATTGTGGTTAGGGTTCTTTTATCTGGTGAGAAACGGCTCTGTGAACAGATTTTTGGTGAGTCTGAACTTATTAAAGAGGTTTGCTTTGTTGAGACAGCAAAAGGTTGTGTGATGCAGTTGTTGAATTTTGGTGAGGCTGTTGTGATAGCAAAAAGGACCTCAGAGAAGCTGTTTCGAATACTTGATATGTATGATGCTCTTGCAGATGTTACACCAGATTTGGAAGCATTGTTTTGTGACGAATCTGGGGAATTAATCTGCAGCGAGGCAAGGGGAGTATTGACTGGGTTGGGGGAGGCGGCAATTGGCACATTCATTGAATTTGAAAATGCTGTTCGGGGGGAAACATCAAAGAAACCTATTCAAGGAGGAGAGATTCACCCGCTCTGCCGTTATGTGATGAATTATATGAAATTACTTGTTGATTATAGTGATTTGCTTAATGGGCTTCTAGCAAATAATGATAAGGAAGAATCAGGAGATTCACAAAATAATGAGGGCGATAATTTTTCAGCAGAAAACATGTCTCCTATAGCTCGCCGATTGCTTTTGTTGATTACCACTCTGGAGTCCAACCTTGAGGAGAAGTCCAGACTGTATGAGGATAGTGCAATTGGATATATATTCCTCATGAACAATATCCTTTACATCGTTCAAAAAGTGAAGGACTCAGAAATCAGAACTGTTTTGGGAGATCAGTGGATACGGAAGCATAGTGGTCAGATACGTCAGTATGCCACAAGCTATTTGAGAGCGGCATGGAGCAAGGTTTTGTCTTGTTTAAAGGATGAAGGTATTGGTGGTAGCGCAAGTAATGCCTCAAAGATGGCTCTAAAGGAAAGGTTCAAGAATTTCAATGCATGTTTTGAAGATATTTATAGGATCCAGACTGCTTGGAAGGTCCCTGATGCTCAACTTCGTGAAGAACTTCGAATATCCATATCAGAAAAAGTTATTCCAGCGTACCGTTCCTTTATGGGAAGGTTTGGGAATCAACTAGAGGGTGGCAGGAGTGCTGGGAAATATATAAAGTACACACCAGAGGATCTAGAGAATTACTTGTTGGATTTGTTTGAAGGTACACCTGCAATTTTGAATCATGTCAGAAGAAAAAGTAATTCATAGATTATGTGGCTCCTAACAGGGTATTGCCACCTGCTCTCATCAAGGACTAGTAGGATATTCTGACCTTTTGAATCGAGCTTGGAGAGGTGCTGCTGCTTATTTTATCATTTGTAATCTCAAGTTCACTGTTAAAAGTAGCCACACCCTCATATATATTGTAATAAATTTGTACATGTATCATATATCATCTTTGTGAAACTTAAGGTTGGTATATTCATATTTTCAAGGAATCTTATAAATGGCCATGATTTTGATCGCATTTAGGGGTTAATCGATGAACTACGCGTTCTTATATTTGCTGCTCACATTTGTGGGACTGCTATAGGGAGGGAGGGAACAAAATTATGTTATGAAGAACCAACTTCCTCAAGAAACTGAGAATTTTGACATGCTATTTTCTGTCACCTATATAAAAACTTATTGGTGATTCTGATTCTTATATGACCTCTATCGAGTATTCTGAACTTCGGAGATGGATGCGTATTGGGGGAAAAGGATCACGATTTTGTTGGTCGAATTGTATTTTATTCATCCTATTACTACATCAGTTACATATTTCACTGTTTTGTAGTAAGCTGAAGATATGAATAACCCTTTGGATTACCCTTTTTGCAGGAATAGATTTCTTTTGGTTAGAATGGAGGTTACGTTTACTAGATGCCATGCCATGATATTGAGGTTTTGTGATAACTTTCTTCGTTAGGCAGGCCCCCGAAATTTGTAAGAAAGACCTTGGTTGACCTCTTCCTGTTTCATTGATATTCACCGAGTGTGAGTGGATAGATTACCAACCAAAATCTGTTTCGCGGTTATACCCCTACTTTTATGATATGCAAGAGAGCTATTTGTTTTGAACCTTATTGCCCCTTATGTTGCTTAACTACAATTCAACCCTTGTTAGAACATTTTCTCGGAATATCCAAATATCCGTTTATTGGTTCCCGACAACGCCCAAAAATCGGGGGATGGTTATGCCAATTTCATGTCAGATAAAAGACTCAGTTGGCTATCTGACTTTGCATGAGTTTTATATCATTCAGGAAAGGTCGATATTGGCATTAAAAACATGTGGTTATGAGTTTAAATTTGTGAAAATGTAGCATGTAACAAAGTGAATCTGTTTGGAATACGCACACAAAGGTTGTAACAGCAGATAGAGACAATATACTGTGTTTTAGGTCCCATGACTTCTATTGCATTCGTTTTGGTCACCATGTGATTAATAAACTTGCGACAAATTTTACGTTGCAAGTGTTAAGAGTTTGTAGAGTAGTCAGTAGACATCCATATCCGTGTTCAGCTGCAACATAAAAATATGCAATAATGATAGATACTATAATTATACTCCACCCCGTTCAATTAACTACTGGCACAAACTCAACACCACCAATTCTCTCATCTACTCGCCTACAATTTTGCCATATCCATCTATTTCATTTTATTTCCTTCACAGCATACAGAGTTTTGTTTCCCCTTACAGCAGAAAGAGTTGAAGGGGTGAAAGTGAAAAAAAAAAAACAGTTGTAACAGGGTTGCATGATTTACGTCAACATCATAAACAGAAAACCACAAGCTAGTTAAAGACAAAACACTCATCAGCTGGTTGCACAACAACATTGTCACATGTTGTGCACCTATTACACCCTGCTATTTTCCGGCAATGGCAATACACCATCAAAGAAGTCCCCAAAGTAGCCACGAGGCTCATCTACTAGCTTTGAGATGATATCTCTTAGTGTTATCACGCCTTCTAGATTTCCTTCATCATCGATGACATATATCCGATGAATTTTCATGGAATCAAGCTTTCCAATAACCTCTTTCAGTGTACTGTCCCTTCTGCATGTTACCATTCCACTCACCAATGGTGTTTCCTGTTGATGGTCTTCAAGATGGTTTCTAACGGAGGTGAGGAAGTTCCTGGCTGTCATAGATCTGCAGTAAGATGTAAAAATATTTGCATTAAGAAAACTGAGTTGGACTTGCTGATTAAGCTACTAGCGAGAATTGATTTGTGTTAGGACAATCTTCAATGTTTCCAAAATCAGATCCAATTCACATGGGCAATATCCGGGGGGTCCAATTAAAGCAGCATGATGGTGTAAACTTTACAAGGCTATTTATGCACCTGGGTGGATTTAGGGAGCTGTAAGAGGAAGATTGAAGCTATATGCAAAGTAGAGTTGATCTGGCTTGTGTGAATTGATCACAGCTTCTATGGAGGATCAGCATATCAAGTGCCTCTAGCAATTTACTGACCGTTAAATGATTCAGAGGAATGCTATTTAGTATTTACACCTTAAATATACACCTAATCTGCTTATACATCAGGAGAATCACTACGTGTTAAAGTTGTATGGATTAATAACCTAGTGCAGATGCTAATTTATTGAAGTACATACCTGTGATCCTTGTAGATTGCAGGAGCAAGTAGAAGGAACTGGATGTCTCTAATACTTATATTACCAATTGCTTTTCTCCCATCACTTTCGACAACTGGAACCCCACCGACTCCCTCTTGCCTCATCAGTTTAAATGCCTGCAACACTGGTTCATCCTCACGCACCTTAGAAACAAATGGAAAGGGTTAAAAGGTGCAGGAATTCTGAGAAAAATATATTACACAAATCAGAACACAGTTTAAGAATATTCAATTATGGACATATCTGAAACTGAAACTACATTGTGTCTATGTCAACAGAAACTGAAATATAGAACTTGCTGAAATCCCCCATAATAGATATCAAAAGATGCATGTTTAGTTTTAGATAAGCACGACTTATTCCATGATCTATCGGACAACATATAGAATACGAACATGTCGTGAATTGCTATGATGACTAATTGAAACATGCAACCTTATTATTAAGGATCACATAAAATAAAAGGTCAAAATTGAAATTACCTTTATAACATGACTAGGTTTCATTTTGGGAAGACCGAGTTCAGATATTTTCTTATTACCCCAACTTTCAAACCATTGAAGACCAGCACATTCCTCCAGCATGTGAATGACAGCAGATTGGGTGATGATAGTTTCAATTCTTCCTTCTCCAGGATCAACCACAGGTATACTCTTCATCCTGTATGTTGATAGCAGCAGAAGCATGGTCAGAAAGGAATTGGATGTCTGCAAAGCGAGAAAAGGAGCCCAGCGGAACGATCCAGATATGTCTTTAACCTGTGCAGACAGAAGTTAATGATGTAAATTAGAATATAGAACGAATACAATTTCCATAAGCCAAAACCAAGTAGTCTTTATAGAGTTGAAATTCAAGCTAACCTTGGTATTTTTATAAAATTCAGAGGAAGTCAGAGCCTCAAAAAAGTTTCCTGAGGTTGAGGCAGCAGTAAAAGAATTAGAGCTTCTATATCTTGGAGAAGATATTCCATTAGCTGCCACAGCAACAGCACGGCCCATGGATCCCTCATATCCATTCACAACTGATCCCAACATGGCAGACTCTGTCTTCTGTTCTGACTGCAAATTTTAAATATGCAAAACCATTTATATTTAGCTTTCCAAGAGGAGAAGGAAGACGACAAATGCCAATAGTAATCATTTTCTCATCTGGACATGATTAGAAAAATAAAGGAAAAGTTTTAACAACTTTTACATCTACATTATTTGCCGACATTTAGGTAATTAATACACTACGTAGATGTATATATATTATTTTACTACTGAATTTAATTTATCATATGAATAGTCAAACACATCTGAACCCCATTTTTGCTTTTGTCACTTCCTTTGCATATATTAGATACTACTGTCTCCCTTTTGGTGATGGAAACACAGATATTTATTTAAATTATTATAATTTCATATTTAGTGAAATAGTTTTTTTAAACTAGTATCTAATTAAATGTTAATTTTGGCAATTTAGTACTAGAATATCATAACTTCTTAAAACATTTTAACATCGAATTGGATATCTGTATATTACTTGTGTCATTTTATCACCTTTTAAGTGATGCTAAATATATTTAATAAATTCAATCCCCAGTAGACATAATTCAATAAGTTATTCACCACAAATCGTTGGTTGATGTGAGGTAATATGTGCTATCAAAATGAACTTATAGAATAAACTAAAACTTCGCTTTTAACCTTCCCTCATTCATGTCATGATGTTGAATTAGCAAAACTATCTTCAATTTTTGGTTTTACAAGTGTAGATTTACATACCTGATGCAGAATCCATACAACAATGCCCGCAAACTCAACGATGCCAATGTATCTGTCCATCCAAGTAGCATCTTCTGGGGCGTCAACATCCACAACAGGAACGCTAAGAATTTTATGTTGGGCCATTAGCCGGACAGCTTCAGCCACACTGGTGTTTGAATTAATCTCAATAACTGAGAACAATGTCAGGGAGATTTCAAGATAATCAGGAAAAAGACAATGTATGGTACAGCAAATAATATTACAGTCCCCTTTTGAACATATAACATCAATTTCACTTTGGAATGTCAAGTCAACTCATTTTCAAACTCAAATTTATGAGAGACCTGAAAATTTGAGATAATAATTTTTAATTTTTAAACTTGAACCTTGTAATTTTTAATTTTATATTCAGGGTCAGACCGTAATCTTCTTTACTGAACTTCCCACCAAGAGACTGACAATCTTCATAGCAGTGATCTCTAATCCCAGATTTCTCTAGCTTGGTGAAATCCAGTTTATCCACCACCACCCACCGATGATCCCACCACGTAACCCCCCACCCCACCCCACCATACCAGGAAAAAAAGGGGGCAAGAAAAAGGAAAGGTCGGATGGTAGCAGGGAGAAGCACCAAGAATCGTAGAAGTAGACAAAACATCATACAGCCCGTTCTATCACCCCACAAGAGTTTGCAATAGGATCAAAGGCCCAAAAACAAAATTAAACGTATGCATTCACTCCACATAAATAAATAAGCTAAAAACATTCAATCGAAGGGTTTTCAGTAGTAATCAGAAGAGGGAATATACCTTGACAAGAAGAGGCGGGAGGGAAGGAAGAAACAGGGATGCTCTCAAAGCAAGCATTGAGCTTTTCAGTAGGAGAGAGCTGAGGCTCTTGCACATCCCACAAATCCTCCACTTTCATCCCTAATTTTGCTTCTGGACTCCTTGGACTGAATTCGTTTTCACTCTCTTCCATCTCTCTCTCTCTCTCTCTCTCTGTTTTTCTGATACAAAAGTAAGTTGCGAGGAGTTCTGAAATTATGAAAGCCAACACTAGTGGTACCGTGCTATTGCGGAGAATTATATATACTCGACTACACTATAATACTCTCAATTAATTTTCCACTTTCGCGTCCAACATATTATTTTTTTAAACTTATTTATAAGTGTGTAATGACTTATGAGATTTATATAATATTTTTAGACGATAAAATTTACAATAAATACTACTTTATAAATTGTAAATACTTCATGAAGATTCACTTCAAAAGTAATTATTATTAGCGTGCAAATATATTGTAATTTTATAAAGTTTGTCATTTTATAGTGTGCAAATATATTATAATTTTATAATAAAAATTTATATTATAGTACTTTAATTTATAAAAGTACTCATCAAAAATTCAAAATAATGTTTCTCCAGATATGGTGAAGTAGTTGGGATCAAAAGTTTTCATTTTAAATTTAGCGTATTCATCGATCATCGACTATTTTTTATGAAAAGTAAGGAAATTAAAATTTTAAATATTATATATTAATAAAAAAATAATATAAAATAGTTGATAAATTGATAAATATGTATATAAATTTTTAGATAATGGCATATTATGTGAAAAAAATATATGTTCCAATTTTGATGCAGTTATCTTCTCACCATCCTTAATGAATTATTAAGTGCTCCAATAATTTAAGCATTTCAATGGGCGGTACTTATCCTGTTTTCATCAATACTGGACGTGTACTTGCTGACTAGGCATTATCCGAATTGTCGTTTTGGAATATGTGTAAACTTAGTCTACATCGCCTCTAACCCCACAACTCTACCCCCCAACCCCAAAGCCGCTAAAGGAGAAAATAAATAAAATAGAAAAGAACTAACGTAGTAATGACGTAACGTACATCTTCCATATTGTCGGATGTACCAAATCCATTCCCCTCTCCGAATTCGTAATCCACACCATCATACAAAAAAATATTATATATAAACTTATTGTTAATACAATGATATAAAATCATAAAGTTCAAATTGCGTGACAGTTTTATTTTAATTTTATACTCTAGTCACGTTTTGATACCCAACAAACCCATTAGTTTTGCAACATTTTTGTGTAGAAATGTCAATTAACCCGGAGATTCAGTAAACTCGCCAACGACCAATATATGCCCATCAGCAATCTGAACCTCCTTGATTACTTTAACATTTGAGATAGAGAAAGTAAAAAATAAAACAAACAAAGAAGAAGAAGAAGAAGAAGGCCACAAATACTAACCAAGCAAATATATAGAATTGTATATATATCATGGAGTAGTAGTATATAGATTGAGCTTAGCCACAGTTGCCCATCTATCTATTGCTCCCTAGAAAGCTAGTTCACTACATCCTAAAGCTGAAGAAATCTAATCAACTTGCAAGCTTGAAGAAACTAGAAAAACTTTCTGCCAAAACATCTTGTCCCCAAACTGGTGAATGACTTCAACATGAGATGCCAATTTCACTGGTTCCCCAGCCCATTCAGACTTCGATACCCAACTATCCTATGTGCTTCCAGGAGCTTCATTTCCGGCGGCAGGCTTGCGGTTAAGATAACGAATGACTGCATCTTCAAGCCTTTAAAAAGAGCAGACAAGATTCAAGACATGAGAAATTGAAAATGAACACTTCTGTTATAAAAGTTTCAACAAACAAACCAGGTCAATATATTGTGCATAATAATATATTATGTGTCAGATAGATCTCTTTGTGATTCACAAAAATCATTTTAATACAATACATAATCATCCAAACTACACAAAGCCATCATATCATATATCCTCAAGGACATAATCTAAAAATTGCAGAGTGGCATGCTTACGAAAAATAAATAAGACCCCTAAATTATGGATAAATTATATGAAAACCACACGGAATACTATCTGCACATCAACTTGCAGTTTTGTCAATTTTAAATCACTGGAAAGATTCTTTCAGTCATCAGCGAAATCATTATTGAATGTTGACACACTCAAAAAGTGTGCATGAAGATTAAGAGTAACAGAATGAGAGCCAACAACAATGACTGCAATTAACTGCACAAATTATACTGAATGCAAGTGTAATTTACATATACCCAAAGAAAAGTGCAAACTGACCAAGTTCCCTATGAATGATAAGCATGCACATGCCAAACTAAGTTCACCTTTATGCACATTTATATGGAGAACTAATTAACATGAATAGATGAATAGAAAATTTGTACCATGGTTGGTTATAGAAGTCGGCATGACGCTCTTTCTCTGCATTACCACTGGCATCCCCTGCAAGAAGCTTCAAATCCTTGCTCTGAGAAGCAATGAGAGCATTGATAAACTCAGCTGGAGACTGACTGAATCCAAGAAAGAATGCCCGCCTCCGCCTATGTTCATGGATCTTCTTCAGGGCAGAAGATATTGCTTCGTCACAAGTATCAATCTCCTTGTGCTTCTCTAGATTCGCCAAGAAATTAGACATCTCCTTATCCAGTGAAAATGGGACGTCCACAAGTACATCATAACAAGTATTTCCAACTGGACTATTTCCAGAAAGTCTTATCTTATGATCCAAATGTATAGCTTGTGGAGGAGCCAGATGTTGTGATATCTTGAGAGGAACCATGCCGAATTTCATCTTGTCTTCTCCAAACACTTTCTTTAGGGGTGGATCACACATAAAGAAAGTAGGATCACTAGTAATCTGCAACTTCCTAGCCTTAACATAGTGCCAAATGGCAGCTATAATTCTTGGACGGGTCTCAACTTCAATTCCAAGGACTTCATTTAAAGCTGGTGAAAGCTTAAATTTTTCAGGCACATAATTCATTTCTAGTCTAATAATTGCAGTAAATTCCTTGTCACCGTTTCTCTTTACCTCAAATCCCTCATGAGGGGCAGGCGAACGAGAACTGTCCCACAAAATCACATGATTATCAGGGTAGAGATTCTGGTCTAAATATATAGTGATTTTCTTGAAGAAGGATGAGAACTTTGGGTTAGAAACACTTGAGCTCTGTTCCACCCCTGATGCACCAGGATCTGTACCATCTTCCAATATCCTCCCAATTATTTTCAGTGACCAGGAAGCTGGCTCAGCATTTTGTTTCTCAGGCACCCTCTGTGTCTGGTTAGCAAAGGTGTTGAAAACATATATTCGAAGAGTTTTCTGAAAACGTGGTGAGCTCTTCAGCGATTCCTGGATGTCAATCTTCTTTCTTGCAAGGGCAGCATCTACACGAGACTCAAATTCGAGCAGCTGAGTGTAAAGAGCCGATTCTGGCAGTAGGGCAGCAACTTTATCAGGAATTTGCTTCTCAGGAAGCTTTTGCTTCTTCCTACGAGCTGCGGGAGCTAGTTCCATAGTTTTCAAAGGGGAAGCAGACCCAGGACCAGAAGAACTGGGAGGCCGAGAAGACTGTTTCTGAGGAGCCCGTTTAGCATTTCCTGTGCCCGGGGTCGAATTCAAAGGTGATGAGACACCCACATTGCTGATCCCAGGGGTTTGCATTTGGGCAAGTGACTGAGCTTGAAGTTGGAATGGAGACTGAAATGCGGGATTAGGCACTTGAACCCGAGCTTGCTGAAGCTGCTGCGCATACTGCGCCTGGGCTAAAGCTTGAGCATTTGGCTCAGACAGCTGAAAATGACCAGTAAAATGCGGCCCACCATGTGTTCGAGGATTTGACTGACCTAAGAGGTGTGATTGAATTTGATGGTTCATGGGAGTAGATTGAGAAGTTGCTCCAGGATTCCCAAATACCGACGAAACCCCATCATTCCTTGCAGAATTATTATTATTTGATGACATGATAATACACCACACTCTATAATCTCCACTAATATTCAGATAATTCCATCAAAAAACAAGCTTTCAATAACCTTACTTGACAAAAAACAAAAACCCCTTGATCTTTAGGTCACAGAATTGCTGCTCAACAAATTCACACAAAAGGGGATGTAAAAGAAAAATAAAAATATCAAATTGAACAACTATCCTATAACAACAGAGTGATTACGAAGCAGTGACTTGTTAAGAGCTGAAAGTAACATGTATGAATCTGAAAACCCTAGATTCCGAAAAACAAATCAGATGTAAACATGTGTAAGATTAAGGGGAGAATGGGGTTAATCTTACAGAAGAAATACACGAAATCTATCAATCCCTTGGTCGTCTCGCTTTTGATTCGGCTCTTGCGCGTACGAAAATCAGAGCTGGGAAGCAGTGAATGGAATTGGATATTTGGATCCCCTTCTTTCTCTCCCCTCTGTTTTGGGCTCGTACTTTTTATAACATGTGGTTTAATTTAAGGCAATGAAATTACGAGCGTGCCCCTTTAAGCGGAACTACTAGTAGTTTGTGACTTTGTCGAGTAAATAGACAAGTAATGCAGACATAACTTATTTACTTATCATAGAAATAACAATATAACATGCGGTAAGAAGAGTTTATTGTATTTGATATAACGTTGTTATGGAAAATATAACAACCAACATTGTTATGCTAAAATGATTTATAAAAGTTGTGATATTTAGAAATTAAGTTTGACAAAGTTCTTAAAAAATCAAAAAGATTATAATTATCTTAAAATTACTTGAAAAAATAAAAAGTCATGATACATGTATAATCAAATTGAAACGTCAAGGGAACTAAAGAATAAAGAAGAATAGACGATGAGGGAATAACTCACCATTGCTGCAAGCTGCTTGATTTGCTGTGCTGCCCGATGAAAGAGAGAAATGAGGGGGACGGTGACCTTCTCAGAATTTAAATGAGAAGTGAAAACCCGAGGGTATACTTATTATATAAGTCTGAATGACAAAGTTTAATTAATTTTAAATTCTTTGAATTTTTTAAAACTCATGTTGTTAAACACGTATTATATTCTTGTTTATTTGGTTTTTGTTGAATAAATAAATTACATGAGACTATTATGATATAGAAAACAAAATTAATTAAGCAAATCTAGGACAATAACACCTTTGTCATACGATAAAAAACTTATGTTATGACATGTTTTGCGATTGATGAGATAAAAAATCTCTAGGTATGTTTAATATGATACTCCATTTTATTCGGATTATCACGTACTTTTTAGGGTTTTTATATTTTTATTGTTTTAATAAAAACAACTAATAAATATTATTTAGTTTTGATTTTGAACAAGTTAATAATTAAGAAAATGTTACCTTATA
>CM025784.1:47735205-47789209 GCA_014636745.2 Centella asiatica | reverse complement strand
GTTCAAAATCAAAACTGAATAAAAAATCTCAAGGTATATTGTATACGATACTCCATTTTATTTGAATTGTTATGTACTTTTTAGGGTTTTATATTTAAAAGTATTATTTAGTTTTGATTCAGTTTATTTTAACTAAACAATAATACTTTGTATGCATACGCATATTTTAACGACAACTCGTTAAAATAAACTGAATCAAAACTAAATAATATTTATTAGTTGTTTTTATTAAAATAATTAAGATAACATTTCATTAACTATTAACTCGTTCAAAATCAAAATTAAATAAAAAATTTTAAGGTATGTTTTATATAATGCTCCATTTTATTCGAATTGTCGTGTATTTTTTAGGATTTTTATTATTTTAATAAAAACAACTAATAAATATTATTTAGTTTTGATTTTAAATAAATTAATAGTTAAGGAAGTGTTATCTTATACATATATAAAAATATTAAAAAACAAAAAATCAAAAAGATTATAATTATCTTAAAATTACTTGAAAAAATAAAAAGTGCGTATGCTACTTTACTCGGCACTTAAATTAACGGTAGGCCGAATCATAATAGTAGTAATTCAGTTTGCGCTCAAGTATGACAGAAGGCCCAATTAGCAAGTTATGGTTGGGCTTAGTAGGAGAAACCCAAGACCAAAGTCCAATCGTCAAACCCTAGGGTTTTCACTTCTCATTTAAATTCTGAGAAGGCCACCGTCTCCCTCAGTTCTCTCTTTCATCGGGCAGCACAACAAATCAAGCAGCGTGCAGCAATGGTGAGTTATTCCCTCATCGTCTATTCTTCTTTATTCTTTAGTTCCCTTGAAGTTTCGATTTGATTATACATGTATCTTTTAACTGTATTGATCTGTTATTTGTTATTTAATTAATCTTTTAGGTGAAGTATTCGAAGGAACCTGATAACCCCACCAAGTGTAAGTTCTTCATTTTGTTATCATTTGGTTTTTATTTCAATCATACATAGAAATGGGGAGTTTGTATGTGTATATGTGCATATATGTATGTTTGGGAATTAGAAAGGGTTTACGAATTGAGCTTTGATTTCTGAAGCTTGTGTTTATATATGGGTGTTTTGTTTCAGCTTGCAAGGCCAGGGGCTCTGATCTCAGAGTTCATTTTAAGGTTTGTTCTATTTCAATTTGATTTTCAGGTTCTGATTTGACCGTGTTTCCTCGTTTAAATATTTTATGTTTTTATAACTTATAAAGTTCAATGAATGGTTTTGTTTTTAATAGTTTTGCAGACTTACCTGAAATGTATGAACTCTAAAATTGTGAGAGAAAGTTCTGATTTGTTTCTAATGTTCACATGGATGATTTTGATAGAATTAGGGGCTTAACAATAAATAATATAATTTATTTTAAAATTTCATTTTCCACAGTAAAACCTGATGAAAAAAAGGTCAGGGATCTGTTACCTTTTGTGAGCTAAGAAATTATTTGCATTGTTCTTGGGTGAATCACTGTATGACTTATTAGTGCGAGAAGGTTCAGTAAATTATGTGACATTTTGATTGGTTATGCATGTCTTCTTGAGTATTGTATCATATTAACATCTTATTATTGGCTACTTTTGAGAAGTATATATATATATACTGATGATATCAGTCTGTAAATAATATCAGACCATACAGAAATTGGAATACGTGATCTTCACAACATATACTCTGTAGTTGTGTTATAATCCGAAATGCTTTTGGTATCAGACTGTGATCTTTCTAGTTTTAGAACCTTTTAATGGTTGCTTCCTATATCTTTGTGGAGGCATATTTCTAATCATGTGTTCACATGTCAGAACTCTTAATGTTCCCATGTTATAATCAAATGAGGCACAACTCCCTAATGTTTGTGTTGGAGTGGGGTTTTGATGAGTGGTCCTCAATTTTTCCGTTTTTTGTTCTATCATAGGTATTTGTAGTTGTTTATATTGCTTCGCTTTGAAATGCAGTCTTTCCCCTCGAGTGATCTTAATGCTTTCCAGTAGTCTTCATTGTTTATATTTGCAATTGGTTTATTTTCCTTCGCTTTTTATTTTTTTACTTTTTATATAGAATACTAGAGAGACAGCGCATGCTATCCGTAAGTTGCCTTTGACCAAGGCCAAAAGGTACTTGGAGGATGTTCTAGCCCACAAGCAAGCCATTCCATTCACCCGGTTCTGCGGAGGAGTTGGGCGAACTGCTCAGGCCAAGAACAGACATTCTAATGGGCAAGGACGTTGGCCTGTTAAATCCGCTAAATTTATTCTGGACTTGCTCAAGAATGCTGAGAGTAATGCAGAAGTATGTTTCTAATTATCCTTTTCTTCCCCCTCCCCTTCTCCCCTCTTTTATCTTATGCCTTTTGCTTTTGGTGTTTCATTTGATACCCTACCAAGGACAATGTTGATGGTTTGAATAATTGAATGTGCTCTGTAGGTTAAGGGCTTGGACGTGGATTCCCTCCACATATCCCATATTCAGGTTAACCAAGCACAGAAGCAGAGGCGTCGCACATATCGTGCTCATGGAAGAATCAACCGTATGTACTCTTCACTTTATGCAAGATATTTTCAATCTAATTTTATTTTCTGAAAACTGATTATTGAATTCGATAATCATTGTTTATCCTGTGTAATAAACTGGAGTGAAATTAGCATGTTTTGTTATGGTGATAACAACAATTATTTTGTGCATATTTAACTAGGCTTGGTTATGACGAGTTTTTGTTTTGTGAAATAATTGTGTCAATTGTTTGTCATGGTGGGTATTAATGTAGAGAGAAAACAATAGGGATTGTTTCTGCGTGGTTGATTAGTAACTATCTAATCTTGTAATTAATTTGCAGCTTACATGTCATCGCCCTGTCACATTGAGTTGACTCTGTCTGAAAAGGAAGAACCTGTTAAGAAGGAGGTAACTCATCCATCACTGATAATTCTAGTTTACCAAAGCAATCTTTTATTTATTAAGTTTTTGGTTGAGGGAGTGGAGTGTCATAATCTAGTGAAACATTTAATGGCAAAATATAGTTGAGAGAAAAAAGCATATTTTGGTGTTTGTGTTTCTGACTGAAAATTTTAATCTGCAGCCCGAAACTCAGTTGGCGCCTAGGAAGAACAAGAAGAACCAGGTTTTGCGTAGTGGAGCGTCCTCTTGAATTACTGTCGTAGCTTGATATAGGACTAAGAACAGTTCCATTCCCTCAGTTTCAAGAGAGGATTTTTGTATTTCCTTATAAGATTCTATTAATGTTTCAAAAGATTTTTATATTTATATTTTTGGGTGAGTTCAGGTGGAAACTTTAACATTTATTGTGCTAGTGTTTTCCCTTATTTTACTTGAGTTTAAGAATGCCCCTGTGGTCCTTGCGGGACATTGTCTCCTCAAACTAGGTGCCAGGAGGTTTTTGCCTATGCTTTATTCCGCTTTTCTTTGATTAAGCTCGCCCAATTTTTTTTGCAACATTGCTTGTGGATGCTGCATGTCTCGCAAATTTACTGTTTCAACTGTAAATTCCTCAAATGGATGCTGCCATTACTGCAATCATTGCTTGCGAGTAACTGGGCAACACCTTTGACTCCTTATGTTTCAATCATTTTCTTGTCTCCGGTTCAAACATCACAAAGATGTAAAGAGCTAATCAGCCAAAACTTTCAACCAACAGTTCTTACATGCATGTCCCAATACGAACACCTCTATTTCCGTTTTACCCAAAGATCTGTTTACCTCCGTGTGTTTTAGACGTGATAAGTAGCGTTTGATTTTTTATTGTAGTTAAAATATTTTAATAAACTTCTATTTAAAAGTGTTCATTATTGATTTATTTAAATTCAAATAAAATATTTAACATATAAAAAGCACACCTAAATATACTTGTAAAAAGGCAAATGTTATATTATGAAACGGAGGGAGTAATAAGATTGTTAGCGATTAAGATTTTTATCTTGTTTCCATATTCATTCAAGTGTTCTTACATGTTTCCGCACTCTTTTGATGGCCAGTAAAATGGATTATGAAACGGAGGGAGTAATAAGGTTGTTAGCAATTAAGACTTTCATCTCGTTTCCATATTCATTCAAGAGTTCTTACATGTTTTGGCACTCTTTGATGGCCGGAAAAATGGATTGAGCCCAGAAATTAGCTTGATCTTGTGCCACCTCCCATTTTCTTTTTATGTTTGTTAGTTGGCATTGTAATGGATTCTTTAATCTCTCCGTCTTCTATTTACGCATGTCTCAAAAAACCGTAAAACAGACGGCTGGAAATTTCTTTCTTGTTGCTAGCAACCTAGATCCCCCACAGCTATGAAAGTTACTACTACATGCAGTAAAAATCCTATACTCTTATACTAATACTAATGATTTAACTTTTGCTGTCAAATTGATAATTGGCAATTTAAAATTCTTAATAGGGAGCAAAATTATAATTTCATAAGAGAATTCATATAATAGTCTTGGTTTTCATATTTGTACATCATAAAAAGTAAAATCACGTAAATTTGAAATCGAGGGAGTCATGTTAAGTCTTCCAGGGTTCATATTATTGTTCAGAAAGGATTTCCATGCAAAACATAACTCAATATGGTAGGCATTTTCTAGTGGGTTTGTGCTCACCTGTATGTCTATGGATAATTTTCTTTTTACTGGTATATATATGGATACATTTAATTTCATGATTTATATGCACAAGCAGTGTTCCCGCAAAATTAAACCACATGCGCGTTTCGACTGATCTGTGAAAAGTCGTCATAATAGTATCCAAAAAGAATCAAGCAATTTGGATAAACCTACGTCCATCTGCGAGATCACTTGAATTAATTTTTTTCACAAACTGTAATTTACTTTTTGATCACATATATCAGAATATTCTGATATAGTTTTGTACATAAGAAACATCAGTTGGGCTGTTATAAGTATCATCTGCAGTCTAGTACGAGGAAAACTAATAATCTAGACTATCAATCAGAAATATGGGTAAGAGATGCTTCAAACGGAAAGAATGGTGCTGTGTATCAATTGCAACACTTAATCGTTACATCAATCACTCAATTAGTCATTTAACAATGATAAAGAATGAGGTCAAAGTTCAAGTGGCAACAATTCGATCATAAAGTTGTTGAAAATTTTTCCAGCACATTAATCAGATTCATCTAGCTTCTGGTTGGCAGCTGCTAGCATACCAAGACAGTGGGGAAACTCCATTGGAAGTGTCAAAACATCACTCGTGCTAACACCTTCAATTGCTTTACCCAAACAATATCCCAGGGCAATGGATACAGAAAATGCAACAGCATTCCCTACCTGGGTATACCTGATAATGAAATGAAAACAGACGGATCAGTCTAGCAAGTCAACTAGAAAGCAACTGAAATGAAAACAAAACTGTTTAGCTGTACCCTGGAAAGAATGTGCAACTATAAATTTTTCAGTAGATATGATTTAGCATACGAAGGGTCGAAGAAGAAGGGAAAGTAAAGGACAACTTCAATGTTGTGGGTGTTGGAAAAGTAGAATTTTCAATAATTTCTAGTAGACCAGCAAAACATGAGTAGAGTATAGATGGTGAGTAATGAAAACACGATCTTTGGATCTTTGGCAAACTAAATAATATTAAGGTATTGCAGTACATAAGGGAGACATTCAAAAAAAATTAATAACTTATCTATAATAAAAGTCAAAACTAATTTAAAATCAAAGTCAAGACAAAGATATATGTATTATAGTAAAACAATACAGTATATATGGGATACTCAACCTAGTTGATCGACAAATGAACCAAACTTATTAAATATCAATGTTCTTCATATTTCATATAGACCAGAAATGAAATTCAAACTAATAATTATTGCTACAACAATAAGTTCAATCGATAATAGAACAAACAATGAAATATCCTACTTAATTTACAGAAAAGATTACGAATACTAATCAAGTTCTTAAATTGATAAGATGACTGGCACTAGTGGCCACGATAAAATAGATGTAAGATATTGCTTACCAGCATAGAATAAGACATATAGACTATATTAGATATTAACTATTGAACAAAACAATTAACAACCAAATAGCAAATAATACAAATGCAATAAAATCAATTATTTAAGGTTTAGAATTAGCCCGAAATATGGTGAGACACATGAAAAGCACGCTACCAAAAGCAGCTTATCGTCTCCCTTTCACGCAACCCTCAACAAGTTAATAGCCTACGCTAGGCACGCTAACCAAGCAGCATTCTGTAGCGGCACAACACCTAAATCATAGTGTCCCCTGCTTAGCACAAAGGGTGGGTGACTTTCCCAAATATATTTCTCATCAATTCAACTGACCCAAAGTAAGAGTTTGGATTTCATATATTTATATGTTATGTAGAATAGAAGGAGAATGCAAAATTCAGCAATATAACTGGAAGAAACTGAGAGTTTTGTATGTTGATAGAAATAGCTGGTATATGTAATAAGAAATATATGAAAATTTCACAATGTTTTTAGGACTGAGGGTTATAAGGTTTTCATAGTCCATGTGAATTACTATTCTTTTACCAATCAAAAAAATAGATGTTGCAAATCTTTTCCCATTGCAAATTGATTTTCCCGGTACAGTATTAACAGAGAGTAAAAGCAAAATGAGCACAATTAAGGGCGTGGATTTTGTAACTGATTTGAGCGAATAAAATTAAATATTACTTTTCTCAAAAGATATTATAAGAGTATCCAACAGAGCGTAAAGAAAATGATGGGAAGCAATAGAAAATACCTCTCCTTAACAGGACCATAGAGCTTGTAGCAGTCAGGGAAACCCTGTAGCCGTGCATTCTCACGTATTGTTAGCACTCTATCCTGATTTGGGTGAAGAAGTATCTACAGAGAAATATAACGTGAGTTGTCAAAGCCTAAGAACATGATAATACATAAATATATATGTATATATCTTTTGTTCAAAACCTGGTTATGAGGCTCAGCTCTTGTTACGACGGTTGTTACAATTTCATCGTATGCCAAACGACCAAATGGCCTGAAATTTTAGTCATAAATTAAAAAATTTAGAAATTGGGATTATAATCAAAACCATAAAATTGAATTTAACATACAATATTACAATACTTACTTCAGAGATTTCCCTCTTATATATGAAATAGCATAATCTGGGACCTATTTTTTAGTGTGAATCAATTGCATTAGAGAAAATATGGTTAATTTATTCAAAAGTAACACCAATAAACCAATAACATAAGTTCTGCTAAAAAACTAAAATACCAAGGGTTTCCCAGAAGGAAGGAGCACTCGTGGCACTGATGGATCCAATTGTGCAGTTTTATTGCGAACTAACACACCAGGCAGATCTCTAAAATTTGCTCCCTAGAACAAATTATTCAATGATTGGAGTAATCTTCTCTCATTTCCTAAATGAAACAAAAAGCAGCATTTAATTAAAAGTTGTGATCAACACCTTCCTTTTGGGAATGCGGCAAACTCTTGCATAGTCATCCTCGTTTAACTTTAGTGGTCGATGATCATACAACAATTTTTTCTGTGATCCACATTTCTCAGAACCTTTGGTACCATACAAATCTGTAATGTAAAGAAAAGTGCATTCAATACAAAATTGCAATTTATGTTTGATTAATTGATCTTTGTGTGTATACATCTTAGCTTAAAATAACTATGATTCTAATCTTTCATTAATGAAATTAAATTTACAGAAATGTTCAAGTACGAAAACAAAAATAAGAATATCAGGATATACCTTGTTTTCTCAATCTAATAAACTTTTGGTAATCAGTAGATGGAGGTGAGCCATAATCCATTTCATCCTTACTTTCGTAGTTTGTGACCTGTAAAATTATTAGATAGAAGGTAGAGGAAGTTATTCAAAGAGATTATTGAACATATAAACTTATGATATCTTAAACAAGCAAAATTCTACCTTTGGCAAGTCTGACACTGCATCACCAAGATAAGTTCCTTTTTTCAAGTCAAAAGACTGCTCACTTTCTCTCCCAACAATAACATCCTATATGCAACGCAACAGTTATTTACAAATATAGCACAACCAAATTTATATTGAACATCGTCATTACCTTGTATTCATTCGTAACAACCCCTCTCCCATTGTGAGCATGTGTGGGCAAAGGAAATTCAGGTAAGTTCTGAAATATTAAACAATTTTAAAAGTAAAATCATTACGCACAATTTGGATATAGTGAATATGTTGTTAAGTATAAAAAACTTGCCTCCCTAAAATCAGCACCCCAAAGAAAAACTCGCAATCGGCATTGAGGAACGCCATATGACCCTGCAGCCATTATCCCCAAGCGAGCTTGATAGTTCATATTAACTAGACGCGCATTGGCGTAGCAAGCCAAAGCTCCATCAGCATACTTTACAAGATCAACAACATTTTCCATCAAAACATATTTTGGCTTTAAATGCTCCACGATATCCATGAATACGACAAGCTGCTGATTTTTTGGATCAATCAAAGGATCTTCTTTATTTCTAAAACGATTAAAACCACTAACTCCTTGACAAGGGGGACCCCCACATATGACATCACAATTACCCTAGAGTACAAAAAAAGAACAAATTATAGCTTAAGCAACATGAAATATAGAAAGTAGCGTACTTGATGTGTATAAGAACGTTTGAACACTTACAGGGAGGGGCAATATATTTGATTTGTACCCTCTAATTACAAATTCTTTTAGACGATCCTCGCAGTCCCTACAACAATATATAAAAAATATATATTATTCTATTATAGAAGACACAAAATCGAAGCATAAAGTTCAAGAAGAAATTTGAAACCTTAAACCATCAATAGGCTCCCAAGTGTCCTCGCTAGGCCCATAACCTTTCCAACGCACCTAAATTTTGTAGAAGGAAACAATAACAATAATAAATGTGAGTTAGAACAAAAAAATAAAAGAGAATGAATATAAAAACAAGATGAACATAACCAAGATGACTTGAGTACATCTTCTATATTAACTTATTCAATGGGTAATCATATTGGTCACATTACCTTCAAATATGGTCCCTTTTTTTTCACTTCATTTGGATCTCCAAAACAAATATCCAATAATTTCTCCACTTCAAATTCATCCTGGCTAGTTGTTGAGTCTTTACAAACATCTTCATTTAAGAAATCATCAGGTTCCAAGATAGCATCCTTCTCTTGAGGTTCACTTAACAATCCACACTCTTTACATAGTGTTTCCCATTCCTTTAGCAAAGCCAAAAAATCTTCGGCAGCTTCATTTCTAACCTAGAAAAGCATAGTGAAATTAACAAGTTCAATATAAACATAAGAATATATAAAGAAAGGAAAAGGTGAGTTAGACCAAAAGTTGGAAGCACGTAAAGAATAAAGTATATTACCTCAGTCTCCGGGTGATTTTTCCTTAGGCTTTCACATGCATATGAGTTGATGTCAACTGCCCATTTCTAAGTATTCAAGGACATTTTTTTAAAAATTGTCAACAATGCCATAAGTTAATTTGAAAATACTTTAAAAATCATGTCAATGACTCACTGTCAAAAGCTTTTGACCGGACAAAGATGCACCAAAACATAAACCAGTCGACATTGCACCACAACCCGAGTATAAATCTAATAATAACTTCTTTGACTCTTGAATTCTAGAACTTCTGAAACACCTTCCAGAATTTGCATTGATACCCACTAGTGTCTCACTGGCATTAGTATCACTTGAAGTGGAAGAAGATGTATCATTACTTGGCATGAAATTTCCTAAAAAATTTAAGCCACACTAATATAAATAATACTATATTCTCATTGATTTTAATTAATAACTTAATTTATAAACATTACATGATAGTTAGGCCAAGGTTTGACCTGCACTTATGGTTTTAAATGTGAAAAATTGCTCCGAGTATCCCATATCACAGTACAAATCAAAGGATGACATTGCCTTCTTTTTAGAGTCCTCATTAACCTGATGTACCAATGAAAATAGTATACCCATGAACAACCAAAATATAATATAGGACAAAATTATCATAGAAAGTTACTTTTAGAAGTTTGAAAATGTGGAGAGTAACATATATAAATCTAAGGCATACGAATGTATCGTTCATACATTTGGAGAAATGGTTGCAATTTTGACTTTGCTGAGAATGCTATCAAGTGGGTTATCATCTCTTACTTCCGAAAAAAATACTCTTCTTTCGTCAATAAGATGAGCCTTTGTACTCTTTATAGACTGCAAATTATGAAAATTGGATGGTGTTATACAATTTAAAAGTATATTTCATTTTATACTCGTAAATGAATACCTGATGTTAGTAAATGTCTTACCGTGTTCTCTGCTCTAAAAAACCATTGAGCTGTAAAATACAGTTCTTTATCAATAGTTTCAAACATTTCCACTATCTTGGCAATATAATCGGGCTCTCCCTCATCAGCCTGAAATAAGGAACACGCGTCATGAATTGGAAATTAGCAAACGACTCCTTGGAGCAAATAAATATGTTACAGCCCTTAGCTTAGCAAATAATTAAGTAGTTTTTTCATAACTTAAGAAACTAGACATTGTATCTACATAGGAACTATACATTGCAGAATTTTAGATACGGGATATCAAACTAGAAATATGAAGGGGGAAAAAAACAGTGCAACCGATTAAGTAATCTGGTATTGGGGCCTGAAGTAATAAATATAATGCATACAAGGATTCATAGACATGGTATTGCAGACTAATAATGAATTTATAGCTCACCTTCACATAAGCATCATCATCCAAATTGAACACAATGCCATCAACAATAGCTTGTGTATAGTGCTGCCTAGCTTGCAAAATCTTTTCAACACTAAAATCAAACAGTAACATGAATCAAGCCCAACAAATCGAATAAAAGAGGTAGAAAAACAGATGTATTAAGTTTGCAATATAATGAAATTACTTACGGATTTGAATCAGTAATAACTTTGTATGTGTTCTGTGAAAACATAAAAAAAAAATACAGTGCGGTAGGAAAATTAGTTTGTGTAAAGGTACAGGAAATGTTTGATTTTGAGAAACGTAGGGATTTAGATCCAAATCATACCCTAGTAAGATATCTTTGAGGCCATCTTCTATGAGCTTCCTCAGTCGGAATTGGATCGCCGGAGAAAACTGGTTCGTCGCCGTCAGATGGTGGCTCTTTGGCTTTCTTATCTGCCGGAGGCGGCGGCTGTTCGGACTCTGTCTTTGCTCTCTTTTTACCTTTTTCCATTTTCTATGTTGTGAATACTGCTTGAGAAACAGAGAAGGGAGGGTTTTAGAGAGAGAGGTGGGGAAGATGATGGGGTTAAGGAATCTCTGTGCGTGGAGACGTTAGGATGAAAACCAATAAACGCGCGTGAATATGTCAAAAAATTTTGAAATTTTTTAGCAATTTTAATGAGCGGGAAACTCGCTTCCTTTTCTCTTTCTTTTTTTGGGCTCTCTATTTTTTGTTATATACTCATCCCGTTTTTGGTGTTCAGTGTTTTTGGGATTATTTTCCTTAATTCGTGCTAATTTCTCTAATGAATCAATAATGATAAACATTTGAATTTAAATAGTATTAGTAGGTGTAACCAAAACCAGTGATTTTTGGAAAAGATCGAAGATGAATTCCTAATCTCTAGTTATTAATGATAAAGGTATAAAAACATTCGGAATTAGCATGTAGTCATTTTCCCTAGTTATAATAACTAGGATTATTAGGAAGAAAAATAAAAAAGATCAACTTTAAAATGACTACATGGTAATTTCAAATAACATCCCCATTTGGTGATAGGCCAAATTTATAATAATTCCAATATTTGATCGACCATGTCATATGCGCAGTGCTCGTCTTCTTTGTGATTTTTAAATATTTTTTTTTCAACTTCTTTTGTATCTATAAAGTAGTTATCATATATCTGAATCCATTATAAATCTTTTCTTTTTTTTTTTAGGTTTCTTTATGCTTCTGCCTACGACAATGTCATCACTCAATAGTAATAGTGATTAGATCGTGCTTACCTTGTGGATAATTGTCTACGATTTTATTTGTCGCACACGTTAAAGCAAAAGGCAAGTTTTAAATTCACATGGTCATAAATCATGGATTTGCTAATCACGTTTTATCAATTTATGGTAACTATATGTGTAAATCTGTAATACCGTCTTTCCATTATACATTGGGATCTAACTAGTTGTATTAATAGCAAAATCACAAAAATTAGAATTACAATCACCGATTAAGTTGACCGGCACAAATTTTTAATGATATATACCGATCTAAACAGTATATACATTGTTCTGTTATTATATGATGTAACAATATAAAATGGTTATGAACACTTTCTCGTTTCTCGTAATTTATAGGTCAAAGATTAAATTTTACCGATTGAATTATACTTTTTTATATTTTTCAAAAACTATATCATTTGAAATTCCACCAACATCTTTTAGAGATTTGAATAGTAAAAATTCTCTATTTAGGAATTTTTGTGCATAGATAATTTTTAGGATTTTAATTTTTTACTCATTAAAATAGAGATTATAAAGAATATAAGAGATTTGGTGCGAGTGCTAAAGGTAAAGAGTAAGATTTGTTCAGATGTACATATATTTGAGCTATGATCAGCTGGTTGTGCTTAGAGCTGATGTAAGTTGTGTATATTAATTGATGCAATTTATAAACTCGCCCATTTATTTTAGAAAATATTTATTTTAACTATTAATTACCTCCCGTGAACTTGGTAGAACATAGTTTTTAAAAACAGTTACGTTCAAAATCAGAGCACTTATTTATCTAATTACATCATGTACACATTTTATGCAGCACCCTCTTAAATCTCTTCAAAGAACCTTCTGATGCATCCAACAAAACTTCTAGTAATTGTTGGTATCTTTATGGAAGCATACAATAAGAATGAATATTTAAAAAGAAATGCAACATGTTGGTTTAACAACCACTTCTCCACAATGAGTTATAAGAATATACAATCTAGCTTTGAAAATTAAAAGGGAGAAAAGAAAAGAAAACTCAAAAGATAAACAAACAGACCCATACTAAGAATTTGGTTTATGAGCAGTCTTTGTTTTCACCTACTTATTTTCAACAATCTCTGTACAGCAGCCACCTGTGGGACGATCACCAAAAGGAATCCGTAATACATAAAACCAAATTCATAAAACATCTAATACAAACAGGAAAATAGGGCCAACGGCTTTCGTTTTTAGAAAGTTCAATACAAAGAGCACAAAATAATATAAGCAAGCAATGCATAAACGAACAGTTATATCAAGTTCAAGCTTCAAGTTAAGCAAAAAGGTTGCACATGTACGCATTTTCCTTTAGTTCACAGTAACTGTGAAGAAGAATTAATTTTCATTAATGATGCTTTTGATTCGTTGAATTTCACTAATGCAGGGTACGCAAAAAGTTAAAAGTTAATACTGTTTATAATCAATACACACATTTCACCGGAAAAGAAATCAATAAAGATGCAATTCAGATGAACCTACGTCCATCTGCAAGATCACTTGATTAAACTTCTTCCATAGACAACTGCATTTTAGTTTTCACGAGTTTGCAGCGGGTAGAATTTCAGTTCTGGACACATAAATAAAAGAACATGTTAATGAACAACAATCATGGAAAACCCTGTTATTGGTTTCTGTAATCTCAGATCTATCCAGCAAGCAGTTTCAAGGTTGAACAGATTCCAGAAGTTTCTCATATACTTGTCTAGCAGACAAATCTTCCACCTGATCCAGAAATTAAGGTCATTAAAACATAAAACTTGACAGACATTTTCTTCTCCATTAGTGATTTATTCATGCTATGGATGAAACACAACGGTAATCTCGCATTCATGTGATTTCAGCCACAAAAAGAAAAGGGCAGGTCTTTGCAAACTAACTAGATAATTGAATAATATAAATTTGACACATGGACAGATTTGTTGACTTCTATCTCCTCTTTTTCTAGTGTATAGCTGTACTAGTTCAAAATTATATTCAACTGTGATTTGTTGTAATCTAGTTAGCGCCTTAGTGGACAAAGATTTTTAGAGAAAAGAATCAGTAACAACTGGGTATGAACAGAGAAAGAAAGATTTAAACTCTATCACAGATGGGAAGCTTTACATACACCAGAAAGAATATTTGAGATTCAATGTTGAGAACGGAAGCATGACAAAACACCAAAATACTAGTATATACAAATTAGTTTCTGTACTCACCACAAGGAGCTTTGATTTGCTATTCCACCCTCTTTGAAGAGTCATCTGGCTTAGTCTTAAACCCAACACCTATTTCAAAATTAGAATGGTGCTCAGTTCAATTGTTTATAAGCTTAACTCCACAGATAAGAAACACCACTAACATGCTTGCCGGGCATTACCTTTCCCATGAACTCCAAAAGTTCATTGTTAGCTTCACCACGAGTTGCAGGTGCTGCTACAGTTACCCGAACATCATCAGCATTCACTCCTGAATGTAGAACCAAAGAAGGTATCACAATTTAAAAAAAAATGACATAAATAATTAGTAACTAGTAAAGAATAAGAGAATTGTACTCCAAAAGAAGCAGATCTAGGAAATGCCTAATGCATCACAACATACAGCTTTCTTAGAATCGATAGTTCACGATTCCTTAATGTAATTATGACTTGTAGTAGCTGAGAGAATGTCATTACATAAAATTGAAGAGCACATTGGAAGAAATTACGATGTACACTAGAGAAACAATTATAAGGGGATATCCCTGTTCTCTGGTCCACTCATTAACGATGGACAAGTATTTACTGTTAATAAGTAAAGAACGATAATGAACAAAAATTATTAACTTTAATGTCATAACAAAAGATTGTAATTTCTTTAAGTTCCTTATTCATCTAAGAACACAAATATTTTCAAATAGAAGATGTAGTTAAAAATCATATACCACATAAAAGCCTTTTTTCAATCTTTTACATGACAAATTATTTATAAAAGTATTATCCAATCAAAATTTAATACTTTTTAATTTATTTTTTTTAAAAACTAAAAAAAAGTATCGCTTTTGAGGGGACCATGTACACTTGCACTAGAATTTAGTGAACAGGGTCAAAGGAGTAAAATATCAATGCAATACATGTAATATTATCTCAGGTATCATGAATAATCTGCTTAATGGAAAATTCCTTCGCTAGCTCTAAGGTGGTGAAGTTGAACTAGCATGCAACACTGAATGAGTTCACCGAACATTTTGGTACGTGACATCATTGCAACACACACGCCCATTTTCAGATTCACTTTAAAGGAACATATTATACTGGTGTCAAAGTATTTAAGAGATTGGTTTACTTGTGATTGCTGAACGTTGAGCACGGTCTTCTACTTCAATTGCCACTTGAACAAGTCCACCTTCTAGCTGTGATATGCATGGGGGCACAGGAGCATCCTAGACCATGTAAACCAATAAGCCATAATCCTACTTCAATAACTTCTAAAATAAATAATCAAATTCTTCAACATATACCAGAAAAATAGATTATACAAATCCTATAGCCTACTCTCCATGGGTATTAAAAAACAAGTGTCACATTGTTGGATGTTGAATGGAACAAAGTAGTTCAAGAATTTTACTTGTGGGTTGGTTTCAGCAGCAATTGTACTAAGGGCACCATCAACAACATACATGAAAGATGCGGATTCTAGGTCTTCTTCTGCGCGGTAGCATACAAACAGCCCACAGCCCATACAATTCATACGGAACTGCTTCTCCAATTTTCCTTCACCACTGCTTAAGGAAGATCCGAAATGGATAAATTGTTAGAGATGAATCATGCTATAGGGAGGAACCTCAAAGAGAGGGATAACGAATTTGATTCAAAAGCAATTGCTAAAGGAGATCACAAAATTTTGTGATCCCTATGGGAGGTGGCGGTGGAATGAACAATTCATTCCATGAGTGAGGAGGAGGAATGATTCATTCATTTTTTTTCATTGTGATTCTCCCTCCCATTCTTCCTCTTCTCTCTTTCCACTGATACTTTTCGCTAAATTCCTTCTGATTTTTTATTTATTCCCCCACTCATTCCATTACCACAATCCAAACGCAACATTAGTTCCCATTTTGTCTTCATCTGTCAAATATCTGACAGTTGGAGTAAGAAAGCATTGATATTGAAATAATTTTAAAAGCAAGTTAATCGACAGAAAGCAATTTCATGACAGTTAAGATATACTGAAACCTCAAGTTATTATAGATGGCATACATTACGTAAAGGGGAAGATTATATTAGAGTTGCACCTATTAATCTTAGAGAAGAAGAAGTACTCAGAGAGGACCCATCTGAATACTTAGTGCTGTTGCTAGATGTATAAAACACATGGAAAAAGTTTATTATCATATTATCATAGAGAATCTGAATGATGACGATAAACTAGATGTGCTTGGTTACTTGTTGGAATGAGAATGAGAATGTAATGAATTTAAAGAAGAAAAAGAAGAAGCAAGAAGATAAGGATGACAAGAAAATAGGAAAAGCTTAGAATGAAAAATGTGATGAGTATTAGAATGGTCATTCTTTGTCTTCTATGTGCTATTGCCCATTCCAATACTCCACCATAATTTTCATTCCAAGCTCACTTCATTTTGTGTTATCATTCTTTTTCATCAATTGCTTTTTCCTCTTTAATTTTATTCCAGTCACATTCTCATTTCAAAAAGTAACCAAGCAGAACAAACAAGCCCATATGCTATTAAACTGAGAAAGGCTAAGGTATTTACCGTTTCAAGAGAATTTTTCCAGCTTCGTTTATGTTTAACCTCGTAAGGTGCTTCTTCTTATCCAAGACATATGCTCTGTCGGTCTTCCTTTTTGGCATTTTCTGCAATTGGGTATCTACATATACATTTTAGTATGGAGAAATACTAATGTTTTAATTAAAACTATTAAGCATAACATATCCAGCAAAGAAATATTACTAGACTTTGCAACTAACAATCAAGATCTGAATTAAACCATTAGTAGATAGACGAAAATGCACAAGTTTGGGGGGAAAAAAGAGAGAGTGCTTCCCAACATGAATATTATTTCTCAACAAAAAGATTACAGCAGCAATGTGGCAGCTACGTGTTTCTATTATATTACTAAAAAAAGTTCATAAAATGTACAAGATAAATGTAATTGAATCTGATATTGCAAAGTATATAAACAATATGAATCTAGGCACGTAATGCTCAATTGTAGTTTCTAGGGCCGTTGTAAAATCCCTGTTTAGTCCAATTGATCCTTGTCTAGGCGTTAGACAGTCTTCTAACTAATCCCTCCTATTTACTTTACCATCTAGGTCCACCTAACATCTTTGACTACACTGGTTTTTAGAGCTGTTGTATTAAAATATAGGAAACTAGTACCGCAGAAACTGAATTCAGTGAAGATTAAAGATGAGAACCAGAGAATTAACAAGCATAACGAATATAGCGAAAAGCTTGTCTACCAGATGAACTGATATCAGTGTATATATAATTAGAGATAGAAACGATATATATATAGGGAGAGAGAGAGAGAAGGGGGGGAATCGAACCGGTGATGAGGACGTGAGAGCCGCAGTGTTTACAGTAATAAACGAAGAGCTCGGACTTTGGACCATCTTGTAATGCATCCTCGCTCGAGTACGTGTGCGTCGTCCTCTTCGGCATCGCGCTCTCTCTCTCTCTCCTCTCTCTCTCTCCTCTCTCAATCGCCCGCCGCTGACCCAAATAGAAAACCTTACTTCTGTAGTTCTGTTTTTACAAGTCAGTTTTGTTAAACTAACCTCTGCGTAACTATCAGAACAATTAACTTACCGCCCCTTGTTTTAAGACCAAATAATGTTTTTAAGCGAAAAAGGGGATGAGGTACTTATGTTGGTGTGAAGTTTTTTTTTTTTCAGTGATACAATTTTAAATAGGAAATTTATGGGTGAAAATTACATTAAAAATTAATGGATGATGTATTTTTTAATAAATTGTTATGATTGTCTATCATAGTTTTCATAACTGCGAGAATTGAACGTGTATTAAAAAAATAGAGAATGTCTTTCATGTTTCTTGTTAGAGATTGAGCAGTGAAAAAAAGAGAGTATTTAAGGAACTTAGTAGATATCATTATTTTAACTCTTGAGATGAAATATACGGGGGGAAAAGAAATTACCATATCAATCTTATTAAAACCGGACCGGACCGGCCCGTTCGATCGATTTAACCGCGAATCGATCATAAATCCGGTTGGTTCGATCAAAAAAATCGATTCAAAAAAAAATCGGTTGAATCAGGTTTTTTGATTTTTTTTCTTTTTTTTTAGTGGGTTTTGTTTTTTTGTTCCTTAAAAATATGTCTTTTGTCATTTTGTGAACCAGTTTAATGAATTTTTAGAATATTTGATTAAATTATTTTGATTATTAAAAATTAAAAATTTATATTTGATGAATTTACAATAAAATATGATTTATATAATATTTTTTTTAATAAACTAATAATCCGGTTGAACCACCGGTTGAAACCGGTTGAACCGTGAGCCAATAACTTCACCGCTTCGATATCCGGTCCAGTTATAATAACATTGTACCATATTATATTTCTTATTTTCTTTTCACATCTTTTTATAGTCTTTTCTCCTCATTAAAAATCCAAACTTAGCTTCAATTTGTACTCAAGAAATTCCGTTTGGACCAACTTAACACTCAACATTGTAATAAAATATAATAAAATAAAAGGGCGAACTTTGGTTTTAAAATTTTGTAAATACATCCCGATTTATTGAAATGAGCTAAGTTTTTTTTTTTTTTTTTAAATTAAGGTGCGCCTTCTAAGACCATATACTCCCTCTTAAAAGCTTTAGGTGTTTTATGGTTACATTTTATTATGAAAATTGGAGTACTTTAATGAGATACATATTTATTTTTATTCTTTTGAACCCACATTCACGTAACTTTAAAAGAGAAAAGGATTTACTAAAATACATGTGCTTACAAAGTTACAAGTGTATCCCTCGTACAAACCATGCCTTACTATATTAACTTGCCATTTTGTGATCATTAGACAGATATAAATAATACATCTTATAACGCCTAACGAAAATAACGATCTTCTAGTAATATCCTGTGCTATAGTCCACTCATAATAATACTACATTAAACTATAGTAACATACATAATAGCTTTTGTTTGTTATTTAGACTTTCACTGTGACGATCTCAAAAATACCATATTGGATTTCGGGTACCGTAAAAAATTGACAAAAGAAAAGTATCAAAAGAAAAAGTATTAACATCAAAGCATGCATAACATTGAATTAGAGAAATAATTAGTAATCTCTATTACAATAACCCAAAATAATTGTCTAACAGCGGAAGACTATGAGTAGCCCAGACAGGCCTTACAATCTAAACAATTCTATAACTACCTCACTCTTCACCCTTCCCCTGAGTATCGTCCAAAAGAGGGCGATCAGGGAGCGTTCATCAAGCCATTCTTTCCTCAGCCTTCTCGCCATAACCTGTAAAACATTTGATAATAACAACATGATCGATTTACACTCGCAAGTATATAATCAAGAATTTGGGTAAGTTCTGAAAGATGGATACTTGATTGGGTTTAAGTGTTTATGAGGTTTGACGGAAACAATGTCGACACCTCTTAATATCCTGAAGAAAAATGAATTATAGGGTCCCCGAGTAATAACGAGAGATTTGACCCTTTACTTAAAAGAATAAAGAATACTTTCACATGCGCCTTATAACCATGTCCGTTTGGCGCACATGCCCTTAGAAACTTTGTATCAAACAGTATATCAGCTGGCCAGCTGACCACCGTCTGACTTCATCATAATGACATACGTAGTCGATGCAGAAACCTTTTATCTGTAATGGTCCGGTTACCGATGCCTCGGTTCCCATTCCCTATAAATCTCAGGCCCGGGGTGCCAGACAGATGCATCCCACTAGCCTTTAGTTACCTATACGGATATACTTTACAAGTATGGGGTAACGAATAAGTTTTCTACATTCGTATAGGATTTTTTTTGTCGTGTTAACGGAATTTAAATAGCTAACAACCGCGCAAAGAACATTTGATTCAAATACAATATTTTTCACGTACATCAGATCAAGGGATCGTACGTTACTTAACTTTGAAGACATTAAATCATGAATATTGACAGAATAATATCTTGAATACATTACGTATATCGAAAGAATGATCATACGTATTAATTGAAAGAAAGTAGAGTGAGTATATACTTGCCTTAAGTCCTTAGTAAATTTAACACTTGCGTAGTGAGAGTTCTGTAAAACATGCACATGCAATAACATAAGAAAACTCAACTTAAAACACATGAGGATGCACAAGCGGAGTGTTCGTGAAGTGCTCAAGTCTATGATTGACTGAACGAGTCGTCATAAGTTGAATTGGGATTCGGTTGGAACCGAATCGGAGTCCGAGAGATTTGTGGACTTGATAAAACGTGGCTCTCGATAATATAAATTTAATCATTGGAGGCCGTTGATTAATTAATAAATATCAATTAATCACTTTTAGCTTAAATGACTTAATTAAATCATTTGACATTTATAAAAAAATTACAAAGCACATGAATTTATCCAATCTACCTGTTATCTACTATTATTATATATTAAGTCTCATCTCAAGAATGGAATCAACTATATTAAATCAATTTATTAACTTGGTCTAAAAAATTTCCTCATAGTTATTAAAAATAATTTTAATCAGTTTAAATATAAATATTATTTGTTTTGACTCTAACTGATTACTACTTCAAATTAAATTAAAAAAAAAACACAAGGATCAATATAAACAAGACATGCTAAGCTTCTAAAACTATTTTAAAAATATTTGAAAAAAATACAAGTAAAATAATAAATAAAAGTTTATACTCCGTATATAAAACAAAAACAAAATAACTCGTATTATGTAGGAACGTGAAAACTAATTCAATAGTGATCAGAACAATAATGACTTAATAATCATCACATCCAAGTTAGTCACTCGAGCATTTGAGCCCCAGACTGCTTAGTACCACATCCGTAAAAATAAATAATAAAAAAAAACTGTTTAAAAATGATATTTGTTCAAAAAAGAAAATTCAAATAACAATATTTACATATATCTTCTATTGCGATTATATATTTACTAAAATTTATCATTACAATCTTTTAATTTAACGCCAATTAAATATTTATAACAAATTTTATGAAATTTTTTTTATTATTTAAACGTATAATTATCAATTAAATATGTAATACTAATATCGTATAAAACTCAAAAGTTATTTTTTAGTTAAACACGAGGAATATAAATTAACACATCACCAGATGACTAGCTCAATCTATCCACATTCTCTTCAAAGCTTGTGTTTTCTCTGAATATAACCATCCCTCGAATACGACGATCAAGAATCATAGTTGTCGGAATTGGACCGGTCAACCAGTCCAGTTCACATAAAATAATATCATATGCGGAGTATTAAAAAATACCCGAACGATTAAGATGAATTAAACGATTTTTTAAAAAATCGATAAATCAAATAAATTAAAAATGTTGGAATAAGTAAATAATAATAATAATAATTAAAAATGCTTATTTATCATATTAAATATTGTACTAATTTATTATGTGCAACAACTAATTATAATAACTAATTAGTAAGCTAGTTTATGTGTTTAAAGTATAGTTATAATTTAATTTTAGTATATTATACTAAAATTTTAGGCATATAAAATTATTGTCATATGTATAATAATAAAAATTCTGACTCAAACAAGTCATCCACAAACTCAACCGGTTCAACCACTAAATCAATAACGCCACCAAATCACCACCAGTTCGACGAACAGGGCCGGTTGATAACTCTATTAAAGGAGAAGATACTTTAAAAAAAAGTAACAGCCCGCAAATACCAAAATCCACTTCTATAATTCTATGGATTAATAAGCAAGACTTCAAGCCAATAGGCTATTGAGTCCTTGCATTTATTCAAATTTTAGTTGATAAATTCAGTTCTTGCACAACCACCACTTCTGAAAAGCAAAATCATACAAACCCAAAAGCTTAGAGACTGTAAACAAGAATATATAGTGCAGAACCAAATAAAATCATCTTCAACTCTATAAAGCAATCTCCGCACCAATAAATGATAGCTACACATACTCCAGGATTTCTGCAGCAGATAAAATAAAATCACATCAGACGATCAAAAGAATGAAAGTATCTGAATAGTAGAAACATTAATAATGAACATAAGCCATCTGATACATGGGGGGAAAGATTTTAATTGAACTCACAAATTTTGTTGAAGGCCACGATGTCACAGCTCTGGATGTACTCATTTGCTGGCTCCACAGTAAGATATTCCTCAATAACAGTGTCAACAGATACCAGGTCGTCAACAATGGTCATCATAATCTGAAGTTTCTTGATACCATAGCCAACTTCTACAAGCTTGGCTGTAAACATTAGATACTTCAGTCAATAAAACATCGAATAAGTGCACCACTTTTATATACACTGGCACTGATATTCTCCTTCCCAAAGTAGGAGAATAAAGGGGAAAAAGGACCAGTGCAATAGCGAAATCAGGGGCTTCACAATCAGGTCTAATATTGGAGAAAGATAATCATACATGCTCCCCAAAGCAAGCCCTCCATCTGGACACTTCTAACTGCTTCCTCAAGCTTTTTCATGTCTGTCTCGTCGTCCCATGGCTTTACATCCAACAAGACAGAGGACTTGCCAGCTGAAAAGAACATATGTGAACATGACAATAATGTTAAGAGTGCAATGAATATCGAATTCTTATAAAGATGCATTTACAACCAACTATACAAGTTTAAGCAGATGTGATTCCCTCTTTATAAAAATATGTGACTAAGAGCAAAGAAATTGCAAAACAAATGTATTCTAAGAATTACAGAGAGTTGAAGGATGCAACAATACACATTCTTTATGGTTCACTGTTAGTTTGTTACATGTGAGAAAGAACATCAACTCACATTCTTTCTTCTTCCCCGATGCCTTCACAGCCGCTGCACGCTCTTCAGCAGCCTTCTTTTCCTCTTCAGTCTCCTCACCAAACAGATCGACGTCGTCGTCGTCGTCATCTTCCGCGCCAGTTGCCTGAAACAATACATATACATCTTAAGACAAGTCTTGTAAACAATTTAAAAATAGATCCACTCACATCTAAACCATATTAGTATAAGGTGTTAATACGAAATTCAGGTGCAAAAGATTCGTAACTAATAAAAAAAATCTAAAAATGGGGAACAATAATGTGGAAAGAAGACTTACTTTAGTGTCATTTGTAGCTGGAGTTGAAATGGCCCCCTCAGTGCTAGGTTCAGATGCCTCTATGTTTACACCACAGCCTTCTTCAGACACACCGCTGCAGCAGATAGGAATAATCATTAAGCAAGTAGTAGTAAAAAATAACACAATAGAACCAGTTCAAATAACATGAATTCCAACACAGACAAAAGTTAATAACCTACGAAATTCTCAAAAGTGCCTCAATGTGATTGTACCAACGTGTTACATTCACAAACTCAGAAGATGGTTGCTTTCCAAGAGCGGCATGAACAGTAAGATCATCCTTTGAAGCTACGTACCTAAATGTGTATATGGATAAATGAGATCAAGTCACATAATGAAACAGCTAAGTAGGCAACCCTTAACAGTAATTAAAATCATTCTCACCCCGAGATGTAACTACGAGATAATAGGTACTCATCAAGCTTCTTGATACCAGCTTCGGAACCAAGATTATAAAATGTGATACCCATGCTTCAGACTTATCTTGTTTGTCTGCAAGCAGACAAAAGAAACCAACATTAGACATCCAGTTTGCTTTCAAAATTAAGAGTCTGAAAAACATGTAATGCCAAGTGACAACATTTAGAAGGTAACAGGATTTTTTTTCCAACTTCAAAGAAGAGACTTGCTGGGAAGAACCATTCCATATTGACAACTCAAATTCATATAACACTGTAACTATATTTAATCAGAAATTACCCACTGAAAACCAATTAAATCTATCATACCCTTTCCCAGAATAATGATTCCAAATTGGAAATTTACAAGAATAACTACATAATAAATCCTTCTGTATCGACGACTTAAACTCATACAATTAACACAAAATAAACGAGCATCAGATCATGTTTTGTCTGATATCACCAATTAACATATATATTTAAACCAAACAATTTAACATACGACCCTGAACAACAAGCACAAGTAAACTTTTTACAATTAGCTTCTTTTTCTTAACAGGGTACTGCTTTACTCGTATGTAAGTCGCAGGTACATTACTATACATTAAATTATTGTGAATTATGGAAATAAGACTTAAACATCAAGACTCGTCCGAACCAGTCGAAATACAGTAACTGCAATTCCCATTAGTACTTTTCTTTTCTTTTTTTCAAAAAAACGTGTCCAACTCTTTTCTTTCATTAGTACTCATTAGTTTCAATCTCTTTCAACTAAAAATTGATAAGAGTTTCTCTAATCTAGCTAATTCTATGAGCTGCTTTAGTCCTTCAATATCGTTTTGATATCACAAGTGGTGCTTGTGTTCTTTCGTGAAAATTTATGCTAAATCTCAGACAAAATTTCGAGCACCATTACTGTGATGAAGAGGAGCAGATGAAATAAGAAAACAAATTGGAGATGAATTCAGACGCAGCTAATCAGAACAAACGAAATTGCATGAGAGAAGTTCGCTTACCGGGGAAGTGTTTCGACGGAAAATATGAGGAGCGCCTAGGGTTTCTAGCTCGGACGGAATATGCGCCGTTGTAACCCCTTTTCTTTTCTTTTCTTTTCAGGGTTTATATACTGATGGCAGGCGGGGTGTATTTGGTATTTTAACTTAAAAATGGATGCTTTTTTTTTTTTCTTTTTTGTTCACCTTTTTTTTTTCCTTTTTAAAGCTCGCCCGTGCTAATTTTGAATCACAATAACAGGCGATAAATTATTTTACACCCAATTAGGACCTTTCCGGGAGCAATTTTTAATTTTTACATTATAATTTATTTTAAAATTATAAATTAACTTTTAAAAAAGCAAAGAATGTTTATTTTTATTTTTTAAAATTATAAGTCAATATGAACGTTTCAGTATTTGTTTATAAAAATAATTTTTTAATTAAAAAACTTAAAATGAGCTCTTAAACACTCAACGACATTTAATTAATTTAATTAACGTTTTGAAATTTCAATTAAAATCATAATATTAACAAATAAAGAAATACATTAAACATCTTTTCACCCATGAAATAATAAATTCAAAAATATAAGTACGTCTCTCTGTTCTCATTTTACCTATGTATATTATATTTATTTATCTCGATCATAAGTAATAAATTGAAAAATTAATTGGGGATTTTGCTTGCCGATCAATGTTGTCGGGTAGCTTAAAATAACTAATTATAATTCTCTTTTTTTTCTTCAAAATATTAGGCTGCTACATCGAGAATGACATATATATCATATCAGGTTACTAAATTCAACTCTACTTAACCCAATTATGCAAGTCCCTATATTTATTCACCTTTTTTTCGTGTTAATATTAATATTTATTGTTGTTGCGATGTATATATATATATTTAAAACATATGCTCCAACTATATATATTATCTGAATTCATTACATGAGTAGTATGACATTATATTTGTGGTTGACGATTGTGCGAATCTTATACACTAAACTTTTATGTAACAAAAATTATTTTTTTTTTAATTGTACATGCTCCATAATTCAAAAGTCAAAACCAAAACTGGTTTTTTAAAATCAAATCAACATATTTTTTTAGACAATATAATATAATACTTGAAGAACAAATATCATGCTATATACCGCATATTCAAATAGTATGGTAAACGATAAAATAATCACACGAGTTTTTTCCATATAACAAAATTTAAATGAGCATAAAATAAGTTTAATTGTACAGTATATATATAAACTTCACTCTAACATTAACCCATACAACAATTAATAAAAAAAAAAGACGCGATATCATATACCTGATGATAAAAAGAACGTTTGTTTGCCTTTTACACGTTTATAAATATTTCATTTATTTTTTGTTTATATAGGAAGTTATTATCAAGAAAATTATGCATTTATTAATGATCGTAGTACTTTTATGTAACCTATAATCTATCTTTGAGTATTTTTACGTAGTCTACAATATTTGAAATTTAAACTTAAAAAACAAAAAATAATCGATAATCAAATCATTTACTTCACATTTCAAATTTCCATTCAAATTGCAATAACAAACAAATTTAGTAAGGGTATGTTCGATAATACCTTGATCAGATGAATAATAGCTTAATTGAATGATTAAACCATTCAGTATGTTTGAGTTAGATTTTTTAATAGCTGACCGAATCAGCTAAAAAAATGTTGCAGAATGAGTAAGTTGAACATATATTACGTAAATGGTCTCACCCATTCCTACAGCTAGCGGCGTCCTTCATTTTGAGATGATAATTAATTTTCTGCTGGCTTGACTTCTGTTAAAAATTGTATCAAATAACAAGCTGCATACGAGGAAGGAGAATTGTTTATTTAATACGATGGTGCTTCGTATTAATAGTTTATTTGGATATTCTTTATGTTAATTATTTTATCAGTTCTACAAAAACAGTTGTATTCATATTTTTTACGACTATTAATATTTAATATTTTATCTAAGTTTACATATACAAAAACAAAATTTTATTGCAAAATTTATTACTAATGTTCAATTGATGATAAGATAAATTTATTACAATGACAAATTTTTGAAATTATAACCTGATTATGAAAATATTATATAAATGCACTTTTTTTAGAGCAAAATTCATTTAAATGTAAATCTTTTTTTATAACGGAGTGAGTATAATAAGTAATACTCACTCTATTTTCATCATTAATATTTTATTTTATTTGTATTATATTGTAATATTCTTGAAACTTAATTTGTGTCATGGAACAAAATTTTATGTTGTGAAGAAATTATTTGTTATCGAGTATTTTTTATAAGTTATATAGTTTATAAAATTGGTCAACTTATGAACAAAATCAATTGCATTTATATTCATTCGTTCAAACAAATGTGTCATATCCCATTTACTTGTATTTATGTTGCAGAATTCTAAAATTGTAATTATAGTATGATTTTAACTAGAGGTTCACGTTGTTTGTTAGAATTTTTATGTATTTCGTCATATAAATGGTTGACAAACAAAATATATCTATTTTATATGAATTTTACTATATTAAAATTGTAAGTGTGGCTATTTTTTTTATAACGTAGAGTATTAAATTCGAACCACAAACTTTTATAATGACAAAACAAATGAAAATATTCATATACTTTCTATTTGGTTTCAATTTAGTGCATGTACTTTTTAATTATCATTATAGTCATTGTACTAATGTTTATAGTTTCAATTTGATCCAACACGATAAAATAAAAATAATAAATTACTATTAATTTGGGTTTTTAATGCAATTTTAATTGAATAATAAGGTTATAAAATGTCATCTTGTAATATTTTAATTGAAATTACATATAATGCATTTTAAAATAAGTTATTGTAAATTTCAAAACGATATAATTGATTCTTTATTTAGACTATGCATTTAAAAATAAATTATTTTAATTTAAAATGATTAAATTTATCTTAAAGTTTAGAGCACAATACAAGCATATTTTTTTAGGTTTGAGGAAAAAAACATATCAATCTTGGTAAGAGATAATTTTATTTTTAATCTCATATTAATTTAAGGTCACATACATAAATCTCTCAATTCATTTGAACATATCTATAAATAATTGATTATTTATTATTATTAAAATTTTGAAATATATATAGAATTTATTGAATATGATAATGGCCCGAAAACAAGATAATTTTGTTTGAAAAATAAATTTTTACTAAGATTGATAGATTTTTTTCTCAAATCAATTTTAACGTTTTAAAATAAAATTTTAAATTTTAAATGTAGAGTCTATATCTTAAAAATAATATTGAGAGAGACGTTTATTAACCTTGTTATTTATTTAAAATTGCATTAAAAAATCGAGTTAGTAGTAAATTATTATTTTATTTTATCATGTTTGATCAAATTGAAATTATAAAAAACAAGACAAGAACTATAGTGATAATTAAAAAGTACATGGACTAAACTGAAACTAAACATAAAGTACATGGACTAAATTGAAACTAAACATAAAGTGCATGGTGTATTTCATTTGTTTTGTCATTTCATAAGAGTGGTAGAAATAATTTATAAGTGGTTCTTTCTATTTTCAATGAATGAGTGCCATTATTTTTATATTATGGTATGTTTAGATCTGAATCGTACCTGAATTATAACTTAAAATAGTTCAATTTTATTTAAAATGGTATAAATGGAAAATCATATCATTTAGATGATTCATATTCTTAGATTATCAAACATTATATTTATTTTATTTAGATTTGAGTTCAGTAATTAATTCTTTTAGCACCGTACTATTTAGATTTTAGTTCAATAGCTAATCAATTCAGTACGGTTCATTCAGTTTTATGAAACAAAACCTAGGGAATCATATTTTAACCAATTCACCCAACTCACCGAGACATCAGACAATGCATAATGCTAGAAGTTTTAAAGGAAAAATAAGTTGTAATCATAGGTGGATTTAGAAATTTACATTACTACTATATGCAAAAAAGAAAATAAACCAAAAATAAATAACAATGTAGTTAAACAAAAAACAACTACAATTATAGTAACATATTTATATCCCAAAAATTACATACGGGTGTAATGTCGTACACACATAATCATATATAAAATTTGGCAACAAAATTGTTCGAATGTCTTAATTTTCTAATAATATTCTCAATCTCACCGTAAGAGACAAGAAATTTGTGACATAAAAGTATTAAAAATATGTATAATTTTGGAGCGGAGAGAGTAATTAATAAAATATATATATATCCATAGCATTTCTAATATCAATATATATAACATTTTTCTTTCAATTTTTTTCCACAAAACGTTTTCTTATAGAAAGTAAGGTAAAGTCTTAAGACTTTGGACGACTTTTTAGATGACATGTACACCGATTGAAAACAATTATTCTGGATACTGTTTGTACTTTGTACTGTTGTAGAACTGGCAAGTGCAAAGAAGAGAAACGTCTTTACACGTGGAGGGATGACAACTTTCACATTTCCACGTATATAAAACCAAATATATAACCAAAATTAAGATGAAAAATCCACCGAAGCGCACGTTAGATGTAAAACGAGTACATAAACTAAAACACGCACGGGTCGGTACGGTCACTATATAATCCCGATGGTGTACTAAAAGTAAAACACTGAAAACATTTTGAAAAAACAAAATAATACTGAGTTGCTACAAATAAAAACATTATTTTTTGCTTAAATATCCCATTCTATTTCTCTCTCCCTCTCTCTCTTCTCTCTCTCTCCTTTTTCCGGGAGAACCGAACATGGTGTCGACGAGAAGAAGTGGATCTCTCTCCACCAACAACGGCAAGAGATCGTCGTCGGAGGAAGAGAAGCTTCCGTCGCCGAAGCGTCAGAAGGTATGTTGATGATTTTGAGATTTTGACCGTTGATTTTGAATCATTTGAGTTTCGGTATCTTATCTATGGAGTTTGAAGTTTTGGATTTTTTTAATGGAATTGCGATGTGCTTTGGCATTCGATTTGCTTGAATTTCAGGCTGATAACGGTTCCACATCGGATAAATCGACGCCGGCGGATAATTCCAAGGGTTTGAGCTCGCCGCAGCCGGTGGATCCACCGGAATGTTCCGCCGTTGATCCTACAACCGCTGAAAGGGAGGTGGTGAGTGCTGCTAAGGCAGATGCGGCTCCTGAAATTTCTGTTACCATACCTGTGGTGGCTGAAGGCAAGACACTGCTTTGCATGTTTGTTTATCTGTATTCCTTTATATCTATATGAAATATGGGATTTTTTTTTAAAATTTACTTTGTCAATTTTTTCTTTCCCATAGGGACTACACCAGTTGTAGGGGAGAAGCCAAAAAGTTCATTCACTTCGTGGAAGCAGAACCAGACTAATGACTTGAAGATGCCATGGTGTAGGCTTCTCACACAGAATCAACTGGTAATTGACTATTAATGTGCTCGTAGTCTATAAACTCAAGCTCTTAGGACTTACTATTTTGGTAATTACATTTGATGGAGCAGCATTTCAACATTTCAGTTGTTTTATCTGAGTGTTGACTAGTTAAAAGCTTTGTTGCAGAACCCGACAATGACCGTATATACAACAAATTTTTTAGTTGGATCAAGCAAGAATGCCAATCTTTTAATCAAGGATCAAACAATAAGTGGAATTCTTTGTGTTATCAAGCTTACACAGGTATTATATAGTTAGTTGAGCCTACATTGTTACTGGCAAGAAAATGCACAAAAGCACGCATGATATTTGAACTCGACGGAGTCTTGATCTTACTCTCTTTTAGAATATTTTTGGAGATAAACTCCATGTTGTGTGCATATGGTATAATTACTTATTTTATATGGACTGGTCAGCGTGGAAGCAGTTCTGTCGCTGTGCTTGAAAACAGGGGAAGCAAGGGCTCAGTGCAAATTAATGGGAAGATCATAAAGAAAAGTACAAGTTGTGATCTAAATTCTGGCGATGAGTTGGTATTTGGTTTACTTGGTAGTCATGCTTATGTATCCTTGCAACGTCGTCTTTATTTGTTAGTTGATCCACTACTTGTGTTGCCATTTGGGTTCTTCAATTCTTTAACCTTCCTGTTTCATACAGTTTATATGGTTTCTGTTCTCACTGTCTTCATTCAGTTTTTCTTTAACATTTCACCATATAGATCTTTCAGCAACTAGCTTGTGATGTAGTTGTTAAAACTCCATCAGTTGGTGGTGCTAGTATTAATTTGGTTCCTGCCGAAAGGCGAGCTGGAGACCCTTCAGCTGTTGCTGGTGCTTCTATTTTGGCATCTCTTTCAAGTTTGCGACAAGATTTATCACGCTTGAAGCCTACTGTTCAGAACATTGTTAAATCCTACCAAACTGCTGAGCTGCCTCCCTCTCCTGTTGTTCATGAAGACGAGCTTGATTGCCTTGAAGTCAACTCCGCTTCAAATGCCGAGAGTGATAGTGCTGCTGATATTGGGGCCACGAGCAAAATTCTCCCTATTGACTGCAATCTAGACTCTGGCATAGAGACAGGCAATGTAAAGTTCCTAAGCTTGACTTTCTTGCTAAGGCCATTACTGATGGGTTTAACTCATTAAATTTGTTATAACTTAGATTTGAGCAAAATCTTATGTGCACAGATAGTGGAAGAAAGAGATTGGACCAAGGACTCACTGCCATCGTATTCACCTGGGATGTCTCTGAGATGTGCAGTTTTCAGAGAAGAAATTCGCAAAGGGATTATACATGGGCGTGACATTCAAGTGTCCTTTGACGACTTCCCATATTATTTGAGGTACAAAACACTTTTGTCTTCACTGAGACTAATGTGTATAAAAAATAGTACTTTATTAGAAGGAAGAGAACACAAGATGGGAGTCTCGCATAGCATTAACAAGGGAACCTTGGCCTTAGTGTATAAAAAGACCGTATCTTTCTTTGTCATGATGTTGCTTCTATTCCTCGAAGTTTCTTGCAGAAGCTTAAAATCTTCTATTTTTTTTATGATGCTCTAACAATATTGACTTCTGATATGTGTATTTAGACATGAGAAAAGTTTGAACCCAATGCCTTCCCTGTTTACCTGCAGTGAAAACACAAAAAATGTGCTGATTGCAGCTTCTTATATACACCTGAAGCACCGAGAACAAATAAAATATACAGCTGAACTGCCCACTGTGAACCCGAGGATTTTGCTTTCAGGTCCAGCAGGTAATTAATCCTATCCCGTTACTGTCATTAATTTGGGAGTTGCATTTGCTCACCTAGATATTATTATTATTATTATTATTATATATATATATATATTTTTAAAGTTCTATTCTTTTTAATCTATATTTTCCTTTTTTCTTCTTTTCCTTTCTTCTCAGGATCTGAGATATACCAGGAGATGTTGACAAAGGCACTGGCGAATTATTATGGTGCCAAATTGCTTATATTTGATAGCCATTCGTTTTTGGGGGTAAGATAATTAATTTATGTTGCCAAACACATCTCTTATTTTCTGCTCTGTCATATATATATATGAAGTAGGTGGTGTAAGAAAGAGTATTTAGGTATGATGCAAGGATAGCTGAATAATTATGTCCTACAGGGCTTGCTTAGATTCAATTGGTATCAGAACCAGTAGAAAATGATATTGATCTTTTTGAAGGTACTAGCACAAATGAGTGTGTGGGGTTGGATTCCTTACAGAATATCGAAGGTCAGGGAAAGATCGTTTGATTTGTTTTTGGAGAGGAGCTTCTTTGGTGATAGAAATTGAGAGCTGTCCAGCTAAAGGAAGATGTTCTTTGAGAGAATAGCTAGTGCTCGTTGGAAAAACAACCATATCAGCAAGGTATAATAGTTATGATTTGCAGCTGAGGAGGAGCTTAAACAAGGGATATTTATAGCTTTACGAGGGTTTATGAGTAAGGAAGTAGTAGGACCAAAGCTTGACGTTGTTAAGATTTATGTTGGAGTACATGATGACTGACCGGAAAAACTTTTTTGCAGAGTGATGTTAATGGTTGCTATTCAGTGTTCTTGTGGTGTTTGAGCGTGGAGGGTCTGTTCCCCAAAATGGGCTGTACTTTGTGGGACATGATACATCATTGTCTTCAGTGGGTTTAGTGGAAGAAACTGTACACAGTTTAAGGATGACTGTGGTCCATTGTGCATATTAAGTTCCTATAAGGCTTACTTTTCTTTTGGTAGCAGGTGTTCCGGTGTCACATGTGGTCTTTATCATGTTGTTTGGGGTTGACCTTGGGACATAATGCGGTGTTGTCCTCTGAAACTGAACTAAAAAATTTATGCTGATAATCTTTGTGATTAAGGAACTTTTTTGTTTACTGCTAGTCTGCAATATGTGTGCGTGTGTAGGTTTGTATATTTAATCTATGGCAAAAACTTTAACTTAGCATATGGTTTTCAGGGTTTATCTGCCAAAGAAGCGGAGCTTCAGAAAGAGGGAAACAGTGCGGACAAAACAAGCAATGTCATTACCATGCAAAATTCTGGAGCTTCTGTCTTGGTTAAGGGTGCAGTAGATTCATCTGGTGAAGCAGAGGCACCTAATGCACCTAATGTTCCTTCTACGTTTGGCGTGGAGTCGCAGCCGAAGATGGAGACTGACACCATGCTATCATCAGTTGGAACTTCTAAGAACCCGTTGTTTAAACTAGGTATGGCGCGTAATTTGATTTTGGAGAAGTTTCATGTGTCACCCTTCCACATGCAAGGCACTTAATTCCCTTATTCTTTAATGAAACTATGTGTTCAGGAGACAGAGTCAGATTCATTGGTTCTGTTTCTAGCAGCTTGTATTCTACGCCATCTCCTCCAAGGTACATTTTGTGATTTATCCTAGGGTTTCTTATATGTTTTATACGATTTTTTTCACCTTATATCTTTGGGGTAAGGGGTTTGTTATGTTGTAATTATTCTCAGGAGTTCATTGTTGATGCTTGTATTGTCTCCCTACTCATTGGATGGTATTATTGGATGTTTGTATGTTGTTGGGTCAACATCTATGTATGATGTGTATTAGGTGTTAAAACATCTACAGTGTACTACCGAATGCTTGTTTGTTATTAGGCTGACACCAACGATCACCAAACTATCACTAACAGCATACTCATCCATAACATAAATTGACAGCCGTACAGTGCAGTTTTAGAAAACACAATACTGATTTATGGACCCCGGTGTCTTCAGGTTTATTTCACTGTCTCATCATCTAGAAACTTTACCGAACACTAGTATAACAATAAATTTTGAAGACCTGTGAATTCTCGACGTTTCTTTTTGTGACTATAGGATGACCTGTATTTCAAATGGGTATTTATGGAACTAGTGGTTTTGTGACTTTCCTATTTCATTATTTATGATCAAATTGGAGATGCACAGCCGCACATCTCACTATGTGTGCAGGTTAGCTGTTCTTTTTCGCACTTGACACACTCTCTCTCTCATCCCAATTTGGTTCGGTCCTTCACCTTCATCCTGGGCTCAAATTCTTCGGATTTCGTCTTCAATTATCCTTTGTTCTGCAGAAGTTGAGATCTGACTGTGGTATATGTTCTTTAGGACCCTCCTGTCCCATATTTATAAGGGGTTGTGCAAGTGGTGGTGAATGAATATGGATGGGGGTGGGGGATGGTGATGGATGTGGGTGATGGTGATGGATGTGGGTGATGGTGATGATAGACGGCGGTTGATGCGATGCTGGTACTATCGTTATCATATTTGTTATACATAAGCTCATAAATTAATATACTTTGACATTCCTGCTTGGGTATATGTAAATCTATCAGATTGATTAGAGTTACTCATGCAACAATTTGGTTAGTCTAGTGCACATTTCCCCCCCTTGCCTTATTTTGAGCAATTATATCATTATGTAATTTTTTTTGCTACCATTTCACCTTTGTACATGTTTGAAATATGGGTGCAATACAACTTTCATCAGTGGCTATACCATAACCATAATCTGCTGTAATTATCAGGGGTCCAACTTCGGGGAGTCGAGGGAAGGTTGTATTACCCTTTGAAGATAACCCTTTGTCTAAAATTGGTGTAAGATTTGATAAACCTGTTCCTGATGGGGTTGACTTTGCTGGTCTCTGTGACAGTGGTCATGGATACTTCTGCAACGGTAAATTTCATCATCTTATTGATTGTAGTTTACTCAAGTAGCTGATTTATTATTATTAAATCCAGTTCGTGTCTTCAACTTTATCTCTGTAGCAAAGGAACTTCGCCTTGAGAGTACTGGTGCAGAAGATCTCGACAGATTGCTTATCTCCACTCTGTTTGAGGTTTTATTAATTAATTTATTTACTTAACAGTTTTCCCTTTTTCCGCTTGGGTTTGGTTGTCTTAGTAGTTGAGTGTATATCATGCCTCGAGTCTTTGCTTTCAGTGCTTATTAGTACTTACAATCATCTATTTGGTACATCAGGCCCTCTTTTATGAGAGCAGGAATTGCCCTTTCATATTATTCATGAAAGATGCTGAGAAGTCTATTGTAGGAAATGCAGAAGTATATTCAATATTCAAGAGCAGACTTGAGACGCTTCCTGAAAATGTTGTTGTAATTGGCTCACACACTCATACAGACAATCGCAAGGAAAAGGTAACTTCTGTTTGAGAAAGAAGTTGCTTGGTTGGGTCAGTATGTTAAAATGAAGGCTTGAAGATAGATTCTATTAAAGTCTATATGCGAGGTGCTGTAATCATACGATTATGAGGCATATTCATTTCTGGTATCAGTGCCAGATGATTTAATATAGAAAAATTACCCAGAAAATTTAATATCGGAATGCCGACAATTTACTATGCATTGACTTAAGTATATGCTTTGGATTAATTGACTTCAGTTAGTAATAGCATTTCTTATTTAATTGTCGTGGAGTTTGGGAAGTAGCCCAAGTAAACATCTGTTCGTTAGGTATCATTGATTGCCCTTAATTTGTGCAGTTTCTTTGCTGATTGATATTCTGAAATTAATGCACAAGTTCATTTATACACTAAAATACTAAATAATACCAGGATTCCATCTCTATTTAGAATTTGAACTTTTGCGGTTTTTACAGTAATATTTTTTGTATAATTGTAATGGCTAATGATATTCAATTCTTTAGGAATCATATTCTATGCTATGTAAAGAGAAGTGAGGTCGGGATATAGAAGCCATTGCCCATTTGAGTGCTTATATAATGAACTGATGGGGTGTAGCTCTTTTACACGTGAAGTTTGAGGAAATATGAAAATTCTTTGTATTTTCCATAGAGGGTACAGCTCTAGCGTAATGTGCATATTATTTAGAATTTTAGAAAACACTAAGTCAAAAAGTTTGGTCATGTATGATGTATGTACGTCTGTAGCATGTAGAATTTCTATTACCTACACATATGAGGCTAAAATATAGCTTCTTCAAGTGCTCCTTTATTTATACAACCTTTTTCTTTAAAGAAAAGAGAAAAAAGCTCTTCGTTGGACTCTTCCCTTAGAATTTTATTTTCTATCTAGAGTTCTGTTCAGAAACCTATTTTTCCTCGTCTTAATGGCATCGTTGTCTATGAATTGATTATGGTTCTCTTGCAGTCACATCCAGGTGGTTTACTCTTCACTAAATTTGGCAGCAACCAGACTGCTTTACTTGATTTGGCTTTCCCGGTAATGGATACTTCTCTAATACGGGCTTCTTTTGTTTAAGTTTTTAATTGTTTCACGTCTCTCTTGCTAATTTATTGGCTAGAGTAATTAGTGTGATGTGATCGGGGAAAACTAGCTAGAAATTAGTATACAGTAAATCTATGCACACAAATAAACTCATAACTCCTCGCAAGTCATAGTTCTGTTGCTTAGCGAAAATGGCGGAAACAAAAGATCTTAGTAAGAATAATGGAAACAAAAGTCAAGCTCAATTTCTTCAACAAGCTTTGCTCCGTAGCGATATGAAAACAACTAGCTTATAATAAAAACAGATGTGCCCACATTGTGGACATCTTTGTTTTCAACTTGTTGCTCTCTGTTATATTGCAGATTTGTTTGTTCATTTATCTGATTTGATGTCACAAGCGGGATGTCCCGAAAGTGGAAGTGTTGCAAAGGTGTGGGACAGAGGAAATGTTTATTATTGGTCTTGGAGAGCTAATAGCTTTCTTTGTTGCTGACAGGATAGTTTTGGAAGATTGCATGATAGAGGGAAGGAGGTTGCCAAGGCAACTAAGCTTCTTACAAAACTCTTCCCTAATAAAGTGACCATTCACATGCCTCAGGTTTGTCCTTGTAATGCTCGATGTTACTTGTGTTTTGCCATCTTCAGAATTTGGTTATAATTTACAAATCATACCAGGATGAGTCCCTCCTTGTGAGTTGGAAGCAACAGTTAGACCGGGATTCTGAAACTCTTAAAATGAAAGGGAACCTGAATAATTTACGCACTGTGAGTAATTTATTAATATTTGGAATTCACATTGCTCACTGTTATTGTCAATATTATTGTCAATATAGTTAAGGTTTCTTTGTATGCATGTTGCTTATTTGAGCACTGCTCACTCAGTTTTCAAAACATATCATGTCTGAACTCAAATAGAATAATTGCGTGTTTTCAAGACAATTGTAGGATCAAATTCAATATGCGTGTTGAATTTGGTCTTTCTATTTTTTGGGCATGTCTCATACTCTAATTGTGGATCCTGGTTTCTTCGATTCCTGTTTCCCCTTTGAATACATATTATAGGTAGGACTGGAATACTGGTTACATGGATACTGCAATGAGCTATGTTTCTTGCTTCATATTATGACATACTACCTCCGTTCCAAAGAGGATGACTTAAGTACAATTTGCAGACTTTTTTTAGAAAGACATTTCTAAGAAGTAAGGTTATCAATATATCATTTATAGTGGGTCCATATAATAATTTTTAAATACCATAGTTGTATTTTTGTTCTTCCCATGAATAAAATGTCTACTTGTAAGGTTAAAGTAGTAAATTTATACTTCTTCCGTCTCAAATTAAGTGACTTAGCTATTGTAGCGGCACACATTTTTATGTTAAATTTACTATACATTAGATATTTAATATAAATTTAAATTTTATATGGTATTAATCTTCATCTTCCAAAGTTTTATTTGATTATTTTTATTAAATAAAATAAAATGTTTAATATATACTCCCTCCGTTCCAAAAAGGATGGCTGAAATACAATTTGCACACAATTTAAGGTAATCACTTTTTAGAAGTAAAATTTCTATTATATCCTTGAGATGAGTCTATCTAACATTTTTTAAATATAAAAGTTGTACTTATTACTCTTTTAAAGATGGAAGTGGGTCCATTTTAAAGGATAAAGTAGTCATTATGTAACCTTTTGATGTACTTAAGTCATTATTTTTGGGACAAAATTTTGTTGTACTTAAGTCATCCTTTATGGGACGAAGGTAGTATTGAACTATACTTGAAACTACGTGCAAAAAGTGAGTTAAGCCACTTATTTTGGGATGGAGGTAGTATTTTATTAACGTACTTGAGCCATTCTTTTTTGGGACAAAATTTCTTTGTACTTGAGTCATCCTTTTTGGGACAGAGGGACGGAGTGAGGAGTATATAGGAGCTATATGGTTCATGATTCATAATATGATATTAGTTTCTGCACATTGAAAGTAGGTTATAATATTATATGCCAGTATTTTGTTTTCGATATCATATGCCAGTTCTTTGTTTCCTTAATCTCTCGTAGGTGCTCAGTCGAAGTGGGCTGGAATGTGATACACTTGAGACACTATGCATCAAGGATCAATCACTTACAAATGAGAGTACGCATCTTCTTTTATAATCAGTTTCTCTTTGTGACACGAGAGATCAATTTTGTGGTTGTATTGATCTTTCTTAATATAAAGTAGCTTATTCTCAACATATTGGCGTGTCTGAAGGTGCGGAGAAGGTTGTTGGATGGGCTCTTAGCCATCATTTGATGCAGAACTCTGAAGCTGATCCTGAGGCGAAGCTTGTTTTATCCAGTGAGAGGTAATTGATATGAGGATACCTTCTTATGAATTTATGATCTTGGTCAGCTGAAATATTGGTTAACTAATGGTAAGTAACAACAAAAAACCACCATCTTATAATAGCAGCATTCAGTATGGGATTGGAATTCTACAATCTATCCAGAATGAATCTAAGAGCCTCAAGAAGTCACTTAAGGTGATTATTATATTTTTTTGAACATTAAATATTTATTTGGGAGTTCCTATCTATAATTTGCAGCGTAGATTATTTGTGGTACATTTTTTAGTTCCACTTCTGAACTTAATCTCTTACTGTGAAGTTACTTATCCCGTGTTCTGTTTGATATAACAAGGATGTTGTGACTGAAAATGAGTTTGAGAAAAGGCTTCTAGCAGAGGTTATCCCTCCAAATGATATTGGAGTTACATTTGAGGATATTGGAGCTCTAGAAAATGTCAAAGAGACGCTGAAGGAATTGGTGATGCTTCCTCTACAGAGACCCGAACTCTTCTGCAAGGGTCAACTAACAAAGGTTAATTACATTATGCTCTCCATCCTCCCAAAAAGGTGGGAAAAAAAACCCGACATTGTAGATTGAAGTTTTAAAATTATAATTTGTATAACTTTACTTCCAAACACGAGTTATTTATGATGGTTGTTGGGGATGACTAGTTATATGCTTCTTCAACTCTCGTGCTCATACCCTTGGGTTGAAAGAAATCATTTATTACTGATCAATAACTTCATTCTCTTCAGCCGTTAGTTCAGATTATCCCTTTTTTGTCAGTGTATTCAATTGATTTTAGCCATCAATCTCTTGTGGTGCTCAGTTTCATTTATTGATGCAAACAGGAATTAAAGTATTACATTCTTTAAAGTGGCATGTCATATGATATGTATTTGTAAAACTAAGATCTTGTTATTTTTCTAATTCTTTCAGCCATGCAAAGGAATACTTTTATTTGGGCCTCCTGGAACAGGAAAGACAATGCTTGCAAAGGCTGTGGCAACCGAAGCTGGTGCAAACTTCATCAACATTTCAATGTCGAGCATAACGTCAAAGGTCTGGTTCAGTGAATTTTTGAAAATGATACCATCCAAATTATATTTCTTCGTAACTTTTTGTTTCTTAATGTAGTGGTTTGGTGAGGGTGAGAAGTACGTTAAGGCTGTGTTTACTTTAGCCAGTAAGATTGCTCCAAGTGTTGTATTTGTTGATGAAGTATGCTTCTTAAAACCTTCACTCATTGTTGATTTGAATATTGATTTTTCGACATGCTAGATCCATTCTTCTTATTCTGCAGGTTGATAGTATGTTGGGACGAAGGGAAAATCCAGGGGAACATGAGGCTATGCGTAAGATGAAAAATGAGTTTATGGTCAATTGGGATGGTTTGCGGACAAAAGATACAGAACGAGTTCTAGTGCTTGCAGTTACAAACAGGCCGTTCGATCTTGATGAGGCTGTTATCAGAAGGCTCCCGCGTAGGTAAAATATTTTCTAGAATTCTGCCAAACTTTAGTTCCCTGCAGAAGATGAGTTGAACAATATCTGATTCTAGTGCATTGAATGTGCTCTTTTTCAGGCTGATGGTTGATTTGCCTGATGCTCCTAACAGAGCGAAAATCCTGAAGGTGATACTAGCAAAAGAGGACTTGGCTGCTGATGTTGATTTGGATTTAGTTGCAAGTATGACTGACGGGTACTCTGGGAGTGACCTTAAGGTTGTCGATTCTAGTTTATATGGCTGAAGGTCTTACTTCCTGTGTAGGTTTGAGTGAAATTTGGTTTCTTACATTATTTGTGTTGCAGAATTTATGTGTAACTGCTGCACATCGTGCTATTAGAGAGATTCTGGAAAAGGAGAAAAAGGTATGTTTTATTTATTTGGTAAACAATCAGTTTATGGGTAGTACTTGAACTGATATATTTTTCAATAGATGTAAAAATCGTATCTGCTGAAGTTTTTTTCATCATAGCATTCTTTTAACATTATTGCTTCGAATTTGGATCCTGTCCTGGTAAATTAGTTTGTAAGGATGCACTATAGATAGCTTCTGTACCAAATCAAGAGTGCGACATGTGGCTTCTGTGATAGTTCATTTATTTTTAACTACCATGAGTCATCTTCATGCTCCTTTAGTACAGGGGTTGTTTCCTCCCTCAATTAAAGCTGTCTCACCTTTTATTCTTGGTTTCAATATTTTGATTTAGCAGCTTACCATATTAATGCATCTGTACAATGATTTATTAATATCCTCAACTGGTTACAGGAGCAATCTGTCGCTTTATCAGAAGGCAAACCTGCTCCAGCTCTTAGTAGTAGTGCAGATATCCGGCCTTTGAACATGGATGACTTTAAGAATGCTCATGAACAGGTAAGAATGTACCACGAAGTCATGAACGAAGTTATTATGTCATGGCTGATTTTCTTTTTTATCACATCCTTGTGGACTTATAGATCGTAGTAAAAAGCTTTTAGAAATTACACCTCTTTTGTAAATTATAGGTTTGTGCGAGTGTTTCATCGGAGTCTCAGAACATGACGGAGCTTCAACAATGGAATGAACTTTATGGTGAAGGGGGTTCTAGAAGGAAAAAAGCTCTCAGTTACTTCATGTAGACTCTTCAAATCTGTACAAAAGTTTCTCTTCCTTACTCCAGTACACCAATTTTCCCAGGCCAAGTTGCAAAGCCCTGGAATGCTGTGAAGCCATTATGTTTGTACAATGAAGTATAGGTCTTTTTAAGTTATAGCTTGTAACTTGTATAAGTTAGTCTCGAGGTGGTTGGGGTATAAAGGTAGGGTACCATCCCCAGTATTTGGGGCATGGCTGGTCTGCTTAGTTTTGTTTCCCCATCTCTTTCTGTCAATGTGAGGACTCCTTAATTTATTTAAGTTTTAACCAAACCATGAAGAAAAAAGGTTTTCTGATCCTGTGAATATTCTTTTTACTAAATTATTTGTGGTGGTTGTCACAACGAAATAATCTGCAAATGCCGTGTGGATTGAACGCCAATAAGTGGAAATATTTGTGGATTGAACGCCAATAAGTGGAAATATCTATGGTCGTATTTTGTTTTCTTGGACTCGACTTGCTTGTTAACATGCCTCTGGACAGTAAAAATGAGTTGATAATAACACAGAAAAAGAGAATATACGATAGATGTAAGTATATTGGCCATTACCATGTGTTAAAGGGAATGAACGAGGAGTTCTACTAGCCTATTCAAATCATCTCTTCTTTTTTGAGTTCACTGCATTATGACTTAATTGCCTTTTGTAAAAATAGTGTGCCTTTATTATTTTACAAAAAATAGTTGTTTAAATTTTAAATATCAACGAGTTAGCCATTGGGGTTACAAATTATACTTTTGTAATATGAAATTCTTTTGATCCTATAATTTGAAATGATGTAATAAGTGAAACCATTCACATGTAAACAGAGACTGGATAAAAAAAACTAAAAGAGACGAACTAATTATTCTTGACATCATGCAGCCATGTATGGAATTTTTCTGAAAACATCCCATCAATCAATCATCATTATTCTTGTTACAGACTCTTAGCTCATTATATGGTTCAAACATTATTTGAGGGAAAAAAGGGAAAAACGAGTAACAAGAACTAAGGAAAAAAGACACGTGGTTGATATTACTAAGAGTTGGTAAGTAGAAGATGATAAAAATTAATACGCTCCATCTCTTAGTTCTGTATAAGACGTCGGGGCCACAAAAATTGATTTTCCTTTCAGATTACATCATCTAAATATACAAAAAATACTTGTGATCAAATGATCACAAAAAGTTATTTCGGCTATTGCTATCCAACCTTCTTACTTTGTAGTTTGTTACACAACATACAGAAATTGGAAAAGAATAAGAAAATTATAAACTGAACTACATTCTATTTCTATCGATTTAACCTCCCACTGCTTCCTAGGTGGTCTGTAAATCTGCAACATTGAGATGCCTTACCTGTCATTCTTTGTTAACTTGAAATTCAATGACTATATTATTCATGTCTTCAAAATAGGGCCATTTTTTCTTGCTCTCCTCATCATTTTTACATTCCTGTGCACAACAAAAATGGCCTTTGAGTAAAACTACAGGGTCACAGGAAAAGGGTCGACAAGAATGATCACGAAAGCACCAATGTCTATGCTACAGGCTCACTATCTGGAAGTGGAAAGAATATTTCACTGGTCTAATTACATTAAACTTGCCATATACAAGAATTTTGCAGAGAGTCACTATTAAGCATAGGCACATAGCTAAAGGCCTTCGCCTCTTATTGTGGCCTATGAGATGAGTTTGTACGATTTATGATGGCAAACACAAATATATAGGATTACATGGAATATTCAGCATCTGGGCATGTTTTATGTACATGATGCATGCTACCTCTCTTTTAGAACATGAAACTCATGAAACCATAATTAATTCAAGCTTCAGATAAATGAATTCTAAATGCATCGAATGTTAAGTATTGAGAACAAACCTCATATTTCTGGGTGAGAGATGCCCACAGGGATTTGCATTGTCCTGGACTTCGATTAAATCCATTGGCCAACAGGTTTGCAGATATCTCTTGCCATAGGGCCATTCGCCCCCTCACAACTTGAAATCTGCTATTTAACTCCCCACGAAATTTAATCAGTTTCTTAACTTCTTCAGGTTTCCATTTGTTTCTTTTCACTGGCTTAGAAGATTTCAATTGAGATTCCAGCATGTCTAAAGAATCATCTTCACCATGTACTTTTTTGACCCTTTCCATGTTTTTCATCAGAGTAACCACCTCATTGCCTCTCTCTTCCAGCCCACTGGTTGGTGATGACACCACATATGATTTCTGGAAATCATATGACTCCTCAGAATTGGTCTCTACTAAGCCAGAAGTTGAAGTTATGTCTTCCTCCTCAGATAGAAGTGTCTCGTTTTCAACACCACGATCTGCATGCAGAAATGAGAGTGAACATATTGTGAGTCTTGTGACAGACAACTGTCTACTGTATAGTGCTAGTTTACATGGTTGCATCTCTTTTTTGCTTAGGATATGCTCTGACATACGTAACGTAAAAAACAAGAAACTCAAACCTTACATGAACATATTCTGACAACCTAGCCAATATCTTCAGTAAATAATTAAAGTTATTTACCTTGAGCACAACAAATATACACAATTAACTAATTTTGAGTGGAAGGACAAGACACACTGTCTTGAAAGAAACAAGGGCGGATGCTATAAAGCTACTTTATTAGTTAGTTCGCAGTTCAGATAGGCAGGAAGTAAAGCAGAGAGAAATAGCTAAAACCAAAGCAACTTATCATTCTATATCTTTTTCTGATAATGACAATGTATTTATTAGCACATAATGCTTCACTTTTGAAGGTGAAAAAGTCGGTTCCCATTGGATGTACATCTATGACTCCGTTTTATTTATGCACCATATCTGATTGATAAGATAAATCATGTTTTACATTCATTTACATGTATCATCAGATCTGGCAAAACGGGTAAATTTGTTAAAAGGATAAGACTTGCTCCCAATTTTGGGGGGGTAAAGATGTTACCCGTGGTTATCATCTTCCACCTCTATGTATCATATGTGCAACTGTACAGGCAAGTGACTAAGAAATACTCAAATACCCATAAAACAAAACAAAGATCTGTCGTGAGCATAAGTAAATTTAAAAAACTGTACACTTCAAGGGAGCAAATGATACCTTCCACCATTTCTGGATTCATATCTACAGGTAGCGTGTAACTGTTTTCTTCCACTCGGGTTTTATTTAGTTGTCCGTTCTTTGCATGTCTGTCCACCCCTTTTCTCAATGCTGATAGGCCAGAACCAGCATGTGCCTTTCCATTGATCTCATCAGCAAGTTCAGGTGCTAAATTTTCTATAGCAATCACAATCACTTCAGGTCTTTTACCACTGTATTTCCTAACCATTTTCCTCAAAATCTCGGAAACAATTCTTTCCATGTGGGCCAGAGGACAATTTACAGGGCAACTTGACAACGCAGCATGTGCAGCCTTATGAAGAGAATCTATAAGCTTCCCTTTGTCAAGCCATAAGCAACGAGTAGTTATTCTTATTTTTCCCTTCAAAGAATTCTCACCGATAGTAGTTTGAGGACGAACAACTTCCATGCTGCAACAGAGATTTAAAGGTGCTGCATTATACAGCTAGCAAACATAAGAGAAGTATTATTGATGAACTGCTTAAGAATATTTACCTGACCACTACTATGCCATCTGACGCAATTCTTAGTCTCTCATCAATGCAAAGGTCAGTAGAGGTACCAAAAGCTTTGTCACCATCGCTATACATCAGCTGCAGCTTGAAAATGGAATAATTAAAGGTTCTGAACTGGTTGGATAACAGACTAAGAAGGACCAATTAACAAGAGTCAACAACCTGCAAATTCTCCTTTCCTAGAGATATGAAACCATTGGAGAGCACTCGCCTGTTCCTCAAATGTGAAACTCCAAGCATCTCTCCATTTTTAATGACCTATGTACAGAGAAAAAAATTATTAACAGAAAATCACTCGTGGCTCATGCTCATTGCTATTGACATGAAATAGTTTCTATTACTATTATATCCACCGGATATTGAGTTATTAGTCAATTTATACAATAAAATCATATAATTTGTGCACTTCATTTTTTAGTATATTATTCATGACATGTAACGCACTATATAAATAATATCTAACTGTGGGCTTTTAAAGTGTTAGTGTTCTAATTGATTAGGATATATCATGTCTGCCAAGCCATTCTGGATATGTCCTATGTCCCATACATGTGCTTTGCAAACTTTTAAGTTCTGTGACATCCATTACTTGGATCAAGTTAAGAACTTGGGGAATAAAAAAGAAGAGGGGTGAATGAGGTTTAAGATAAAGATAAGTCACCTTTACATGTCTTATCATCTATTAGGAAATGAAACAAAAAAGAGAGCCAGAAAGAGGATCGTCTGACCATAATTTATCACCCAAGCACGCTACTGTAAATGGCGACGCAAAGAAGCCTTTTTTTAAACTATATATATATACATATACATATATATATATATTTACATTTTTGTCCTTCAGATGGCATCCTTATATTTTACTCCACCGCTCCAGTTTCAATATGACTTATGCAGACCATCGATTAGATTCTAAGGTTTACATAAGAAGAGATAAATTCAAGGTTTCTTAAAACAATAGAAATCTTAATGCCTATAAAATGGGTCTATAATTAAATTTAGAACTAAAAATTTTCTGTGTCTATACTATGCATTCTATTAACGGGCTTGCAGATGCTTAGCGGATATTTAGAAACAGGATATTGAAATGGACGTCTTACTTGTTTGTTGATCTCAACAGATCATTTCTCCACCCCCCACCCCACCCCAATCCTCCTTTTCCCTAAATTTCTATTGTATGGTGATACTGTTACAGAGATCATAGGGCAGAACCATAACTCACAGTAGTGTGCCGGATGCCGTTAGATTTCCCAAGCAATTCATGTTCTTTCAGGAATAAGAGTTCACCATGGATGGGTAGAAAATGTTGTGGCTTTACAATCCTCAGTACTTCCTCCTTCGAAAGCAAAATTCATATTTACATCATTTTAACTTCAATTGTGAAGACAAAAGTAGAACATACGTGTTTAAGCCAACAATGGTCTAGAGATGTATACGCACAAGGTGACGGGTCAATGATTTGATGGAATGAAAGAGATACAATATAGAAACATTTATTAAACAAGAGAGGCGACATAGTCTGATAGTCTGAATGCTCTAAGTATCTTACCAGTTCTGCACGATGAGCATGACCAGATGTGTGTAGCTGCTCATTCTTGCCCATCACTATAGTTGAACCAAGCTCTGATATGCGATTCAGCATGTCCATTACTCGAGTCTCATTACCAGGGATTACCTAACAAAAATCATCTTATAAGAAATTATGCCAACTCTATACTCTACCAACCAATCTATCAAAACACGAGGCAGTAGACTACAGGAAGTCACCTACGACGAAGCACTTTTGGTTTGAGAAGCTTAGGCCCTTCAAGAAACAGGGATCAAAATTTGACCTGAAACCCTCCTAAAAGCATAACATTGGTAGGTTTCTTCCATAACTAATGATTGGTCATTGGATAGGGGCATTGGGAAGGTACGATGTTAGTAGGCAAAAGTGAAGATTTGGGGTCATTCCAGTGCATCTTTTATATCAGCACCACATCTTTGAATCAACACTTCACCATCATCGACTGCTTGCAGATATGTATCCTTCCTACTACTAACCCCTGACTTCTAACTCCATAAATTACAATGACAATAGTGAGAACATTTTTAGGGTTTTTTATTTTACATAAAATAAAAGATGGAGTTAACGTTACAAGACTTAAAAATGAGCTTTATTCTTATCTATTTTTAAATTTTGATTCCTCATTTGCCATCAGCATTCTTTTTGTGAGAACTACGTATCTCTGGATAAAATCGTTCTTTTGATTATTTATTAATTAATTTTTCTGTGGGGGCAGTGCAGACGGTAAAATCGGTTGTGTGCTACTATTACAGTAATATCTTGAACCACGGCCCTTTTTCTGCAGTGCTGGTGTAAGACAGAGGCCAATGCAATGTTGAATCAGCTAAGACTGGCAACAACCAGCTGAATTACCATCTTGGAGTAATAAACTCAGCTAAAAGTTGGGCAATCAATGCAAGTAATAATGTAAGCAGTTGGCTGTAAGCATTATTCAATACAAGTCCACTTCACAGATCAAATTACTAGAAAAATAGGATTGTGGTCTACAAATAAGCCTTCATCTCTTCCGTCTATCAGCAACAATAAGCAAATATATTTACATAAATTCATCTGCTGTCGGATATAGTATCTGAGATTTGGATGCTAATCACTACATATAGATATCCACCAAAATCCTGAGCTTATGAGGGACAAATAAATACATGAAAATTGTAAGGCCACAAACTCAATTTTACAGATTTAAGAAACAAAATAAGTGCTTTACCAATATATTTTGCGAAGAAAATCAATGTATGAATTCAATCATGTCACTTGATTAACATAACCATCTTAATTAGAATCAAGATATAAATTAACAACTCAAAGTCAGAAATTTACAGAATTAGCTTTTCTAAACAAAATACCTCACCACTAGTTTTATTACCTTGGCGGAATATAGAATGACATCATCTTTGCTCAATTTGAGTGAATGACTACTTCCATATGATGCAAGATTCAATGCAGCACGTGGTTCTGCCTGACACCATAGCAACATAGTCATACACAACTCATGAAACTTCAATGGAGGTGTTTGAGGTTTGTAAAAAGAAGCCATAATGGGCAAGCATCAAGGACAACTTACTTGAGAACCAGTTGTCACAATTAGCAAATCTTTTGGGGCATAAGCATCAATATCTTCTACTTTCACCTATACATCACAAGCAATATCAGGAGAAGATAAATAAAATGGGGGAAAAACGGAGATTTAATCATATACTCTATTGATGCAAATAAAAAAGAAGGGGAAAAAAAGATACATATACTCTATGAGGGCCATGCGGAGATTTAATCATAGTAATTCATGATGTCAAAACGGGTCCAACTACAATATAAAACTGCAAACGTCTGGATTGTGTGGAGAGATCACAAGGCAAGAATTTTTCCCCTCTTTAGTGCAAGTGTTTTCCATCACATGTTCTTTGCAATAGGCCGGTCATTTATGCATTGTTAAGATTTCGGCAGGAGGCTTTTGAGGAGTGGGTTTCAGATCTCCAGCATGTTTTGATTGGCTTGATTCCCTCATGGTTCCAGAATATTTTATTTTCTTTCTTATTAGTGGACTTCATGTCCTCTTGTTATTCATCTCTTTTATTCATCCATAAAACCTACTTTACTAAATATATTTATAGATAGAACTGATAGATGGTGAAATAGTAACAAACTATTCACCTCAATTTTACTTAAATTTTATGACTGAACAACAAAGAAACTCATTGACGTTTCAGATGCTGAGAGATGCTTAATTAATTTTCTTTCACCAAGTGATTGCCACATCTGCGTATTCTGAGTTTTCCCACATCTCATAAGTGTCCCACTCCAAAGTGAACTTACTGGGTCCAAGAACAACAATACATGTAGGTTGAAAGAAGTAGTTGGCCCTCACCCTGGCTTTCTGGAAACCTTTTTCAATACACTTTCAGAAGAAAAAATGAACGCCCATATTGGAGAAGTATCAAGGTTGTACCCTCAGACTTCGCTAATCAGGTTGGATTTACGTGAAGTGGGAAGATGATTTCTCCTACTTAAGCTGCCGAAACAAAGTGTTTTATATCCCAAATCCATTATGCATTACTTACCAAACAGAACTTTCCTCGTAGGCTTACCAGTTACACTATATGAGTTGTTAAATTAAACAAAGAAGATCTAATGGATCCTCTCGAGGAAAAGAGATGAATAATTCTCTGAGATCGTTACCAGAGTTGATGGATCAATTGGAGCCTTCCCATCTTTCCAAGCTGCTTCAAGGTACGTCCTCAGTGACATGCCAACAAAAACCTGAATAGATGATAACAAAATATTTGTTTCTAGATTTTAAGGTAGTAACTGTTCTAAGCAACAAAAAGATGACAGTAAAGGGGTGTAACAGAAAGATGTGGCATATGTACCAACTTTCTGCCAGTTGAATCAGCTGCAGCTTTCACACTGCCAAGGCGATGGATATTTGATGCAAACTGAGTGGTGATAACCCTTCCTGTTGCCGCAGAAATATGCCTCAATAGTGAATTTGCTACAACAGTTTCACTAAATGTCCTTCCAGGTGAGAGTACGTTTGTTGAGTCACTCATCATCTGAAATTTGTTAACGACAAAATAAATATTTCATGTGAGATATAATTCGACACATATTGATCAAGGCTAAATCAACAAAGTAAATCACAAAGGATTAAGTAGATAGATGATGAACATGATCTAAAACTTCAGCAAGTACCGATTGTGCAAGTTCAAACATAAAATGTAACAGACAATATGAGAACTACAGAACCAAGGCTTTGGCCATTTATTTCAGTCTTTCTCCTCTAATTTTGCATGTTACTCGATGCCCTTAATGACATAATATTTTCATTCTGAAGATGCATGCGCACACCATAATAATAAAGTGTGCGCATGCATCCTAGAAGTAGATTTATATTTGTATAACCAACTAGCTAAATTTAGACAGATTCTTCATGCGAAGTACACTTTATTGTCAACCCTGTAAATTCTACTTCTAGGTTGTTCCACCTCATCCTCGACAATAGACGTCTTCAGAAGGGATAAAAATAAAAGGAGAATGAAAGAGGTTAGATAATGTTTTTATACCCCTTATTCAAGTATCCAAATATCTAATCAAATTAACAGGAAGTCATTGCCAAGAGATGTTAGCCACTAACTCTTTTTCCAGTGTATTTGCCAATTACTCAAAGATGAAAAGTGGACACTTTTAGACTGAAGTATAGCATTTACATGCACAAGTCACAAGGATTGCTAAAAAAGGAACTCAGAAAATGAAGACTAGTATTTCTCTAGAAGATTAGTAACTGGCATCATTTTCAGAATCCTCCAAATCAAACTTGATGATGGTTTTTCTTCCACTTCGGTTATGTGATAGAAAGAAAGAAATAATTCTAATATTGATTCCTAGACTTACCAATGTTACTCCTTCCTTTGAGAGTTCTTCCAGACCTTCACGATCAAAAACTTGTCCATCCAATGGAGTCTCATCAATCTGTTCAAGAATGTCCTCGTGAAGCTTGAATAATGTTCTACATACGCAAGATCCTAAAGACAACTGACAACAAAAAGAAATACCTTCCAGTCCCCTGTGTGGAGAATTGTTCCATCAGCACAACGAAGAACCAATCCACAACAATCAGGAATAGAGTGGGTGACCCTGATAGGTTCTATTTCGAATGGCCCGGCATTAAATCTTCTTTTCATTCTAAATGTCTTAAGTCTAGATGGAAGAAAGATCCCAAACTCCTTTAACCGTTTCTTAATAAGCTGCTCCGAAACAAGAGGTTATTATTTAGTGCCCAATTTTTTTAAAAATAATAATAATTAAAAAAAAAGAGTTTATCAACAATATACACAACAAATCTGTTGTCACTAGAAGACATGTATATATATTAGCTTAATGCTTGTAGCCATCAAACAGGCCATGCGATAGATTTTTGTCACACAATTTACATATCTCTATAATACCAGCTTTCTTTGAGCTGATTCTGGTTATGAGGTATCTATAGAAGTAAAAATATACCAAGCTAGTTGTATAATAGACAACTTAGGCAATGACTACAAGAGTTTATTATTAGAAAAAACAAATTTGAGGTAATATGATAACTTGAGTTTGTAAGGAAAATTAGCATAACTAACAACTAAGAGATGGTTACATTACATGAATGTATTATATACACTAATCAAAATTTAGATGGATAATAAGAATATTTTAAGCTGAGTATTATTAGAGTGTAACTGGTGTAAAAAATAACCATGGGACGGCTATGGTGGTTGGTATCCATCATAAGACTACAACAAGTTAGTAACTTCATAGATGGTTCTAAGCCCTTACTGACACAGTATACATGACATCAGTGCAAAGGCAGTTGTAGGAAGCAACTTATATTGCATATAACCTCATATTGCTGTTACCTGTATTAAACAACACCAGAAAGGGGGGAGAAAAAAAAAATAATATATATATATATATATCAAATTAGCACATGAACAAAATATATTATGTTTCCCATTTTAAGAGTACTAAATCACTAAGGATGCTCAAATAATAGTTTTCTTTTAGCCAGGGCTACTTTTGGAGAATAACATAGCCACAAACCGTGATATAGTTAGAGTAGATTATATAGTCACAAACCTCCATTGTAAATGATGATGCAAATATGGGTGTACGTGAATCCAAAGCTGGAATTACCTGTTAAGATAGCAGAGGATAATTATAAGAACAGTAATACACTTACGTATTAATGCAGGAGTAAAGACACATAAGGATCAATAACATAGATAGTAAAAAGATACGGAGGTTAGAAACTTCTTCTGCAAACATCAGATGCCTTAAATGACTCTGAAGCCTAAATTTATCTTTTCATAATAAAAATACCAAGAAATAAATAACGAAAAGGAAAATAACTTCCCACTTAAACAAAAGATAGTGAAACTGTCCAAACCATGCTGGGAAAGACAGTTTTAAGAAACTATCCAAACACAAAACATGGTTATTCACAAATATAGAACCTTTCTTGGACCTTCTATAACCATTATACATGTTAAGTCATAATTTGTTCATATCTTTTATTGTCATTTTTATGTTCTTAAATAGTATCTATGCGTATTTTGTATATTTTGAGTGTTATTTATCTTTAGAAATGCAAAATAGAGCAAAAAACTGAAAAATATTTAAAAACAGAAATATGTATTGAATATGACATAAGGCGTGAGCACGTGCCGTAGAAAGTCATAAGTTGTTTCCTGAAACCTTTTGTACGGGATTTTGAGTCAGACTAGGAAATTTAAGATCTATTGTAATCTTTTAAGTTGTAAACTCTTAGCCACGTTTTTACTAGAGTAAAATCTTACTTTATTATATTTCTTATAGGAAAAGAGTTTTAGATTTATTTTCTAAAATGAGGAAGAAATCCTATGTGAGATCAACTTCTTCCTTATTTAAGGGAATGATTCTACAACTTTAAGGAGGAATTTTCTAGCAATTCTATTCTCTCTTGTACGTATTCTTCATCTACTATGTGCGGCTAAGTCTTTTTCTAGTCGAAGGATATTCAAGTTTTTGATTCGCCATTAATTGTGAGATCTAACTGATTTTATCTATTCTATTATTCTTGGTATTTGCAATTTTTCTGTTTCCGAGTTTATTATTATTTTGATTAATTGGGTATCTGACCAACTATTTAATTGTCAAAATAATATATCGCTTTTTAGAATATCAAATCCGTAATTGTTTGATGATTCTAATGTTTGAAGCAATTAACAATGTTGGTTATGGTCAAGTTTCTGATTGTTGTTATGGGATTTTGTGATTTAGTTTAAATGAATCAGACGTTTCGAGTTTGTTGATTGAATTGGGTCTCTCTAATTCTTAATGTTATTGGTGAATTAAATCATATGATCGTATCTATGGTTGTTCATTGGAAAAAGAAATAATCATTACATCGTATCTTGGTTATCGACAAATTAAGGAAAGATTAGTTGTTGATACATGTTCGATAACTATAACCAATTTATTCTAGGATAATTGAATAATTCTTGCATCGATGATCAATTCAAAGAATCAAAGCTGAGAATAATCATTTGGCTAGTTCCGTTCTTATATTTGTCAAATCCTCATTTTTTATTGTTTAATGCATTTTACATTGATTTCTTAGTCTCATTTGCTTTAATTCAAAACCCCCCTTTTTGTTTTAATTGTTTTTGACGAAATAAATAAATCTTAACCAATCTCTGTGGATACGACCCTACTTGTCACTAACTACAAATTAGTTATTTTTTAGTAAGAATTTATTTTTGTTGGATTCGACACCCATCAATACCCCCTCCACACCCTCATAAAACTCGCACACATAAATAAAAACTACATGTGCCAATGTTTGCACAAACTTTTATGCTATAAAACAATTGTATGGCAAAAGGACTCTCTCTTATAACATAACTACTCCATAAATCCTGGAATTAAAGGTTCAAACACTGAATCCTCGTATCAAATCAAAGTTTAGCATCTATTTTGGCAACACTTACGTGCAAGACATTAAATAAATACCATTAATTTGCATAATAGAAATGTGTCAACAATTACACATATGAGATCCTAGATATGGTACAATCCTTTAAATTCATTCATATAAATGAAGGAAGCAAAATAGAAACTTTACCCAGGGCAACGCACCAATGTGATCTTCATGTCCGTGTGTTATAATAACTGCTTCAATTTTGTGGCTCCATTTCCTGATAAATGTGGTGTCAGGTATGATTTTTTGGACTCCAAGATCATCATAGCTGAAATGCATGAAAAGAGATGGAGAAATTAGAGAAGGAATCTAAACAAGAAACCTTTACTCAGGAACATCAACACCATAACATTATTATGAATTTTCATAACCTACAAGTACGAATTTTGGGCTTTTAAAAGCAGGGCAGAACCAGGACAAGTCTGGGGGGGGGGGGGGGGGGGGGGGGGGGGGGGGGGGGGG
>CM025784.1:47725051-47735105 GCA_014636745.2 Centella asiatica | reverse complement strand
GAGAGAGGGAGACAAACACATATGAACGTAATTTTTAATTAATAAAAAAGTATTATCTTGATGATATAAAAAATAGTTTGATTTTGAGTTGGTATTTCAACATACATATTATATCATACTTTTTTATATTCTAACTATTATCTGAATTTGACATTGATATATCATCACAAAAGAAATTGTGAACGCACACAGAACTACCTTTAAATTTTAATATTTTTAACATCCATAAACTTTCATATATATTCTTCAAAATTATTTAGTTTAATTTATGTGAAGTAAACTAGTATTATTAAATTAATTGGAAAACAAAGTGGGAGTGTAAGGGGCATGTATGTGTGCGCGTCGGGTGTGGGGGGTGCGGAGGTGGGGGGATGTGCTGCTGACAGGCCCTGTTGCTACACAGCTTCGCCATTGCACAGAACTGCCAAAACAGAGCAGTTTAGGCGCGAGCACAAGACACAAGGTAAGGCACAAAGGTGACCAAGGTGTGGCTTAATACTTAGCTAATAAAAGTAAGAACAAATTAGCAATATGTCTGAAAATAATACAAGTAGAATACAGTACAAGCAAAGATATTGAATGGTAAATAAGTACAATGAAGTTAAAAGGGTTATTCTCTTACCACATCATTGATTATTCTTTTTCGAGTTTCTATATCTCCTTTCCTCTTTTCTTCTCCTTTTCGCATTATTTGTCACAACGAGTGAAAAAAGAGGGAGGAGAGGCACCGGGGGTGTTGGGGGGGTGGTGAACATGAATTTTAAAATATAAGTCAAGAAGATGTAAGATAGCAGAAGTTGGGGGTTTGGAACTTTGCTAATAAGGCATTCACATCATGCACATTGTACTTCATTAAAGATATGACTATGGGTCTCAAGCCTAGGCACAACTCTCAGACGGAGTAATACTTATGCTTTGTGCACCATATAATTCCAGTAAAAACTAGTCCTGACATCAATGCTTTTCACACAGCTGAAGATATAAGCAGGAAATGTCAAGGTATGCATGCTGCATAAATTGATTACCAGAGACGCTTCTAAGACTTACTCCGGAAACATAATTCCAGCATCTATCAGAATATATCTGTCGAAATTCCCGACAAGCATGCAATTCATTCCAATTTCTCCCAATCCACCAATTGGAAGAACACGTAGAGGTGGGCCATCGTATCCTTCATAGAATTGTTCCATCTTACGCTGAACAGAATCTTCCATACTTTTTCCAGCCCCTTCCATTCTTCGTGATCTTTTACGGGGTGCTTTTGACCCATGTGTACCTGTTATTGAGACCAAAACTTGTAGTAAGATATAATGGCTTCTCCACGAAAACCATATCTTTTCCTTCTAGTGCAAAAGCTTCTAATTAGGGCCGACTCCAGAACATATAATAAAATGAGGCTCAGAGTTCAAACAGCTCTGACATTCTCAGACAGGTTTGCCAAGTAAAAAGCCTTATTATAAATGCAACCATACACACACACAATGAATACATAAAGTTTTTCTGTACTTTCTGTCTAACAAAATTGTAAAAACAGGATAACTATCCGAAGTTGTCGTATCACTGAACCAAAAAATATAAAATAAAAATAAATACACGAGAGCTTACATGAACGTCGGACAACCATCACACCCATATGTATCACAGAATAAGAAACGAATTATACAAAGCTATTAATTATGCTGCTCAATACTACAATTACAATAACACAACAAAAATTTTAAAACTTTGTCATAGTTTTACAAACCTGTTACAGAAGTAGAGGTAATAGAGCAAGAAATTGGACAATTGCTACAGTTGGGTCTGTGCCGAAGCTTGTAAGGAAAAAGTGAAATGGCACTGAAGGCAGCCATTTTTCTTATCTGGGTACCGTCTGTTTTCACAAGACTCTTATCTTATAACTAGAAAATTCTAAAAACTTTAATGGGAATTCATAGATTGAAAGTGATGAAACTAAAACCCTAAACAATCTGAATGCAAATATTACGAGGGTTTAAGCTAAAGAAGGGGGGAGCAGAGTGGAGAGTGAGGGATAAATAGCAGGTAGTTTTTCTTTTATGAGGGAAGAATGTGAAATATCTTTTCTTATCGTTTTGGGCTTGGCACGGGATGGAGAAGATGACTTGCACGTGACATGCATGCTCCCTCATTTGACCTTTGACCTTTCCATAAAGTAAAGTTGCATTTCAATAAAAAGAAATGCTAAATTCTAGTTTTTTGTAATTGAAATTATACTTTCAAATCTATTATTAAGAGCGTGTTGGGGAATAACTTTCTCATTCAGTTTTTGGATTTTAAGTTAAAAGCTATTGTTCTACTGTTTGGGAACTACTCTTTTTTCAACTTAAAATCTGATTTTAAGCCATTTTTGAAAAATAAATAGAAATAGCTTTTGACTTAAAATCAAAAGGTTAAATTTTAACTCTAATCTAAAAAGTAACAGTTCTTCCCGAATTGTGCCTAAAATGGCTCGTGTAGTTTTAGTTAAAAAATTTATGAATATGGGGAAATGAATTATACTAATTCTAAATTTCTAATTTTGAAAAATAACGATGAACGTAATTTTAGGATATAGGCAGTGCATTTTGGACAAAATATTGCATGATTTTCCCCTTGTTCTTTGATTTGCTCTTACCCGTAAAAGTAGGAGTGAGTTGGTGAAGTATTTGTAATTTTTGTTTAAGTTAATTGGTGGATTATTTGGTTCAAGATTATGTATGTAAAATTTAGAGTTATGATTGTAATATAAACTACGGAGTATTGATTTTTTATGAAATGAAACTTGCATTTAGTAATTACTTCAAAATACTAGCGGTAGTTTTATAAATCATAACCGAATGAAATCACCAAAACCTTTTCTTTTTCCCAATTGATTATGTTGACCGACCCTATCCAAGTAATAGGTTGTATAGGTAAAACATTGTCTATTTAATTTTGTTGTTGTACTTGATATTAAAAGTACTCCCACTGTTTTAAAATATGGTATAAAATAGTACTACGTATAAGACTATCAACTTTGAAAACTTGAAAAGGATGAAGTGTAAACATAATAGCTAAAAGTAAATTGTCAATGCTACATATATGTTCAAATAAAGACTTTAACTTATCCCTCACACTAATTCTTAATACATTATATGATACTCCCTCCGTCCTTGATATAAACTTTTTGTAAGATTTTTTTTTTCTTTTTTCGATTGAATAAGTTATTTACATTTTTTAAAAGTATTTAAAAATATTATTAATATATTTATTTTTAAATTACCCTCAATCACATTTTATTAATATTTTTATATTGTACACATTATATCTTTTTCTTTTTCTTATTCATTCTATTAATATAATTTTTTTATTGGAAAACCAAATATTTATCAGAGAAAACATGATTTTCAAATTTTATGAAAGATTATTTTAGGTATGTTATGTAAATTTTATATATTAATTTATAATTTCTTAATATGTGTAAAAATCTCTAAAAGACTCGTAGAAATGGACGGAGGGAGTAATAATATATATCAACGACTTTCTAGGATAATTAAGGTGGTCAATTTTATTGTAATGATGAATTATTTACACACAATAATATAACTCCAGTAACATTCATATTATTGTGTCATATTCATATTACATAGTTAAAAACAAAAGTGCCAAAAACCGTAAAACAAGAATATATAGTTTCTCACATAAATGTTAAGTCACTTCTGAACTACCTGAAAATAAATAACTGGAGGAAAACATGAAATAGTGAAAAGAATATAGACCAGAGGAAAAGAAGCAAAAGTTCCGGGATAAAATAGACACGTAATTATCTTGAAAAGTGAGTGCTTTCAGTTTCCGATAGTAGCCCAGAATATAAGAATATTCAGCTATGATGCCAGCATATTCAGTAAAAGAGACCTTATTATCACAAGTATTCCTAAATATTTTTCACTTCTATAGCATATACCTTGAAGATAATAAAAACAATGATAATCTGTAATAGAAACATAAAACCAGGGCAACAGTTTTTACAAAAATAATAATAATAATAATAATGAAACATAACCTTTGTTAAAGTGCGAAAAAGAACCCAATTAATTAACAAATGAGTTCATATGGATTATCAAATGATTTTCACATTTGGCCACCTTCCATCATACTTTGGCGAATTTCACAAAGATGTCCTGCATTTAATACAAACATTGTCATGTGCGACAGTCTAGGGTTACATCAGCAGGGCAGCCCAAATTTCTATGTCCACTTGAACACTTAGCACCTGAATTCATAGATTTAAATTTAGTTGGCATGTCTAGGAAACCAGGGCAGACCAGGTTGAAGGCATTGTTTTGTATCCGACATGGGAACAATTGGACCTAGAAAAATGCGCCACAGGTCAAGTATTATAGTCACAAGCATTGCAGCCCCCAAAGCATCGATGGCAACTCTTGACAAGTCCCACGAAATACCAGGTTCCTCGTCAATCCTACAGAGAAGTATGACTATCAACAAAATTCGATAATTTTGCTTTACATGATCCAGTACAAGCATAACCTTCAGTTCTTTTGGAAGTTCTTAAAGGCAAGGAACTTGAAGAAATATCCAAGAAGAACTAGTAGATCGCTTTCTGCTTAAGATTATAGTATAAAAGGTGATTGAAAACGTTAAAAAAAAAATGATGTCGAAATGGCCAGCTGCTTACCTCAAGAACATCGGGAAGCTTACAACAAAATAAATTGCATAAAAGACTGAACCAACTTTGTACATGGATGCGCGATCCACAAAATCATAGTAAGGGAACTGCACATGTTCAAGAGAAGCTACATAAGAGCCTATCCAGCTGTTTTTCTTAGCAAATATATGTTAATCTAGCATCAAAGATGGACATGAGAAGCATATAACACTCTACGCTACTCCCAACTTACTAGCCCACTGAGGGCTTTTCTGAGGATTTCTCTATTAACGATGGGAAAGAATTGATATGATGAGCTAGTTCCCAGAAATGTGAAAATCATAACAATGACCAAAAGAAGGGTTAGCACTCCAGCTCACTCAAGGAGTAAAATAAAGTTTCTGCAATTCCAAATGCCAGGGATAAAATGTGGAAAGATACCAGCAGCGGAATTGCATAAGTTCATAGTAATGTCCTGATTAAGATATTTTATCCCAAAGAAGTAGCTTTATTTGTTGCACACTAGTCGTGGATGTACAATCAATAGAAACCATAAAAATAGTGAAGAAAAACTGGACAAACAGATGCACAATTTATGAACCTTCAGAAGAGAGTATATTAATTAAAATTTACTTCAACCTCGAAGCTTAAGATAACATAGCTAAATTATCAATAAGATAAATTTGTCTCGACAGAAACAGAAGTTTGTGTGCTCTGCATCCCCTCTTTCTTAATCTGGAGCAAAAGACTGGGAGTTGGGCTGTTGGGGTATAGTAAACCATATCCTATGACTACTGAATAGTGGAATAGTTGGATACACAAGAAGCATACAATTTTATGTTAAACATCATACTTATTACACCGAAAAAGGTATTTAGCCATATTCTATTACTTGTCGTTGAACATTTATTGTCTATATTACTCTAAATCTATTTTTTATTTTATATATACGCGAAATTCCTCTTACACTACCCCAATTCTCACCTTACTTAATTCTCACTCAATTCTCACCCATGAGGTTTGATCCCTTGACCTCTAGGACATAAAGGAGTGCTCCTAACCGCTTGAACTAACCCACAACCTCTATATTACTCTAATCTATGTACACAGTGAAAACCACCTGCAATATAAGAACTGAAACAACCACATTGTCGCTTACATTGGAAATAGCTACTGTCTCTAAGTATGCTATGAAATAAGAAAGAGCCAAAATCCATGCAGCTTTGATGACCCACTGAATTTTTTCTGGCAAACCAGCAATAGAATGTTGTAGTCTACGTAGTGTTAAGTTTGAAGTAACATGGTAGAATAAGAAGCACACATGTGTCAGAAGAAAAGTTGTGTGAGGTACCTACAAGAAGTGACAAATTCACTAAGTCAGTACCCATCAAGTAAAAGAAATATAATGATCAGGCAATCTTACAGGCAGACCTAACTGAAAGTTCATGCACCATGACTTACGTTATTCATCTTCCATGACGGGAAAGCATAAGAAGCACCCAATACTGTGAAGAAATAATGGGTCCAAAAATAGTTTCCAACATAACTGAAGATAATTATCCAAAGACTGGCCTGCAGCAATAGTAAATATTAATATGTGAACCAAACAAAACTCAGCTTTTAAGAATAATTTCAGCAAGAAACCAATTAAATAGATCAAGGAAAACTGGTGAAATAGGGGTAACGGACAGTCAATCAATAAGGCAAAGCCTGCCAAATCATTTAATGATCAACAGAAATTACGGCTAAGCAATAGAAAAAGATGACTAAGCCAGTGGGCCAGTGGGACAGTGGGCGAGTGACAGTCTAATTCTGGAGCAAGGAAATAGGAAGCCATGAATCTATAGCATGTTTGTACCTATGGGGTATGGCAACATAAATGCCCATAAAAACATTAATCATTCAAGTATGAGAATCTAAGAGGGTATATACGAGACTCCATGAGAACTTGGGAAATTTGGAACCCATAAGGATGATTGCCCAAAGAGGTCATGGCTGCACAAAAAGCACGAGTTACTAAACAGAGTAACATGCTTTGAGAAAAATTCAGCGATCAGGCAATCCATCAGTGTTATTCTATTATATTTATATTTTAAGTATTGAAATTCAGAGCTTGCTACCATTTTGATCATTTCGGAAATGTAAAAGTCAAAAACTTTAAAGCCCTTGGAGCTAATTACTTGAATAAGAGGACCAGCAAAAGTTTGTACCTAATGCAAGATAGAGGTCAATTAACTATATTCCCGAAAAGAGTACTTGCCTTAACCCAGTAACGATCCTTCCAACTGATGTAACTATCTGCCTGAAAGAAATGTTGAACGACAAAAAGCATAAGCATATTAACAATTCAAGGGAATAGGTACCGAGATATATCAATCTTCTTAGGCAACTCAACTGTCCAAGCTTACTTTTAAACACAAACTACTACAGCAAAAAACTCACAGTATATATTTTTTTTCTGCTCACCTCAACATGTACAAGTCAATGATTGACTTTACGGGGTAAGGTGACTGTTGACATTTAGTTGCTGGCTTAAGTGAAAAAAAGGGATTTTTTTTAAGGAGGGTAAACATAATTATGCAATTGCAACCCACCAATTGAAGTACATTGAGGCTTCTTTAGCACCACTTGCAAAGGCAATCTTTGCAAGCAATATAACGAGATAATGGCTGGTAGTCTACACCTAAGGTCCATAACATCACACTTGCAAGAAAACATGAATATATCATTTTGACTAGTATATTTCAAGCAACATCATTAGCTCAAAAACCTAATTAGAATTCACAACTGGTGTAACCTGATTCAAATCTTGCACTTCTTTCAAATGAAGGGGGAAGAAGATCTAGCAGTTCACCTTTCCAACAACAAAAATAGGTATCAGGAAAGCAGGAAGCGCTGAAACCAATCCCACCATCAAGTACTCCAGTTCCATAAAATTCTGTCAATAAAAATTGACGTGTAAACATCATCAACTTTAGAATTATAACTCGTGATAAGTATATAAGCAACATACAGAAGCATTAAGTGTGTGTGTCCCGGAGAGAGAGAGATTGCTGGTCAATTGCAGAAATATATACGCATAAGAATAAAATAAATATGAAAAACAATTAAAGCAGCAGCAGGAATGTGGTAGTTACCAGCTCATAAAATTAGTTGAATTGATACTAAGTCACTTGTTCGCCCCTATCTTCTTTCACACTTTTCATTATAAATGACCTCTACTATGCCCAAAAACGGATGAGATTTATAACCTTTAAAGCCTTTAGCTACCAAAAAAAGAAAAACAAATAACAATTTTAGAATAACACAAATGTGCTATAAAGAAGCGGTAGATAGCATATCCTGATTTCATCCATATATTTAATCCTCAGATTTTATGTTATCCCTTCAACACCCATCTAACAACTCATCATACAAATAACAATTGAAGAAGACCTATACAAAAGCACATCCTGATTTCAACAATTCAGTGGTCATAGTAGAATCTACTACTGCATAAAGCTAGCTCATTGCAGAGAAACAAGTAACAATAAGATATTGAAAACAAACAAATCAATGCACAAGCTGTACCTCGTAGAGCTTGTACGGGACGATAATACCGAGGCAAAGAGTGAGCCAGACGGGAGAATAAAGGATGAAGAATAATTCCCCCCATCTTTTGCTTGGATTGGATGCTAACCAAAGACTCGAACTTGAAGAATAAGCTGCTAATTTTTCTTCACCTTCTCCCAAAAAAAAAAAAAGTATTGATTTTTAGCGGAACCAATTGCTGATCTTGCGGTGACTGAAAACCCTAATCCTGATTAGATCTAATTCCCAAGTCAGAACGCTTACCGCCCATTTTGTTATTCGGATCTTGAGCTCCTGGGTGTCTCTCCAGTCTCTTTTCTTCACCACACTCCAGTCTTTGCTCTTTGCCGGTTGCCTTACTAGTTCTTTTTTTTTTAAATCCATATGAGCTGACCTAATATAATTTTAACTCTATCTAAATTTTGACCTTAAAAAAAAAATACTCTATTTAAAATCTAAAATTATGAAATGTGTTCTTCAATTATGTATAATCTTATAAATTTATGATAGCAATAATGCGCGTTCCAAAAATTTTAATCCGGGCAGCCATTGACTTGATCAATGAGAACTAAATAATTCCATGAATGTTAATGTGTGTATTCGTTTTGTGTCATAAGAATTATTTGATCATAAAATTTGGCCTATATATCATTTTTTTAATTTAAATCATATATAAAACTCGATCAATGACCTAATAGTTACACAAAATATGTTTATTTGAGATGTAGTAGTAAATTTATATTTGGATTCAAAAAATTCTCATTTATATTTCCTGACATTTTCTTCCTAATTATTTAAATGAACAAAAATGTGACTACAATTTGATTCATTATGTATAGGATAATAAATTGCATTGCCTGCTTTGGTCCTTATTAATTATTAGATCATCGGAGAACATGAATTTAGTGGTAAGATTTAAAATCTCAAAATTCATACTACAAAAGAAAGACTTATGATTCATAGTCATAAACGGTTGAGTTGAATCCAACTCAATTTAATGTGTTTATAAGCGAGTTGAATTTTAGATTTTTAATGAACAAAAATGTATGTTAAAAATCGGTTCATTTAATTATTTTAACGAGTCAATCTGAATCGAATTTTATAAATTAGTTGAAATTATTTGAGTTTTTTTAATATCGATTCAATTTGAGTTTGAAATTCATAAAGAACGAAAAATTATGTTCAAAATTAAGTTGTTTATTTTTGTAAATCAATTCAAATAATTTTTAAATAAATTAAATACGAATTTGTTCGGGAATAACTCGATTCATTTAAGGCGGTTGAGATTCGATAAAATCTCAAAGCAAAACGTATAAACTTTAATAAAAGGGAAATAAGGAAACACTGAAAAGAAAATAACATGTAATTCGAGGGCATAATAGTCAATTAAACAGCAACAAGAGATTCTGGATTCCGCGCAGCTAAAACCCTGAAATGGTGTTTAGAGCACGTGCAGCAGCAAATCCCTAAAACCAAGTCTGTTCGCGTTTTTTGGAATGAATTAAAAAATTAGACAAAAATTTTATTCTAATAGATTTTTTATAATAAAATTATTTATATTTTTGGAAAATTAATTGAACAGTAATTCTCTAACTTAGAAATTTACTATTCACATTTACTTTCTTAACAAAATATTAAAATATTTATCTGAACCCAGTATTTTAATCTTTCGACATAATTTTAATATATAATATAAGCAATATGTATAATATACAATATTAATTATATAATATAATATTTTATAACATTATGTAATATATTAAATTGTCATCACAATAAAATTTATATATTATATTATATTATATTATAATATATACCCTATGTTATAATACGTGATATATA
>CM025784.1:47692247-47719546 GCA_014636745.2 Centella asiatica | reverse complement strand
CCTTTTGTGCCTCAAGTTTATCCTCCTCGGAATCAGAAAATGGCTCAACCCATGCTAATGACAATGAAATTCCAATTTCTCCCCCTTGATTTTCCTGATTAATTAATGAGTAAAGAAGAAATAAATTATATATATAAATATAAGGTATGCACGTATGTTTGTATAATGTAGTCTATCACATGAAAAGAGTAATTTGATTTTCAAAATGGATGATAATTTTAGTTAATTCAAAGATAATTAATTCAACTTAACAACATGGATATTCCAATATGATTTGAATTTATGATATAATAGGAGTAAACTTATGTACACAATTATTTTTGAAAGATAAATTAATAGTAGTAGTATTGTATACATGTAGATGGATCCTTACGTACTTTGTATTTCTTTCGGTAGACATCAACGGCAGAAGCATGAGCAATGATAAGATTATGGACGGCTGTGTATGGGTTCGCAACTTGTTGCCCAGGAATACCAGGAGGCATCCACATGAATGAACCAACATTGTACGGTTCATTTATTGTTGTCCAATACTTTACACGATCCCCAAATTTTTCAAAACAAAGGTCCGCATAATCTCTAAAATCCGCTCTGCAAAGTAAAATAAATATATATATAAATAAAAGATATTTTGAATTTTTTTTTGTTATATTGGAAGTCACTGCTTAGAACTCACGAAACACTCACACACTTATCTATCAACTACATTGCATGATTTTTTATTAGCATGCAACACTCACATACTCATCTATCAACTACATTGTAGGATTTTTTATTAGTCAGCAAGGTTTAAATCTAGATCTGAGAAGATAGTGGATGACCAATGAGACTAACGGCTAGATCAAGATATTTTAAATTTTTTAATTGAAAAAAGTATAATGTTAATGTATAATTGGCGTTTTTTTGGAGGGGATTTCAATTTCAATTGAATAAAAAAAAAAAGAGGACTGATCATTTAACAAAAGTTAAATCCTTTAATTTCTTTTGTTGGAGATGTTTTGATAAATACAATTCGATAAAATCAATGAAATCATAACATAAAAGGTCAGTGTTGAGTGTTGAAAAATTGTTTCATTTATTTTTATTAAATTAATATGTAAACAAGTTGTTTTTTAGAAACAATTACGACAGAGTTCGATATATATAGCTTATAATCAAATTCCGAGAATAGTTCAAATTTTTTATTTCATTTGTTCCATCTCATGTCTTATTACGTACTCCCTTTCGTATGTCCTTTTTTTTTTTTTTTTTTTTTTCAATATATTTGTGATTCATGTATCTAAATTGGACTTACACAATCTCTCTGTCTAAGAAGCTTTGATAACTGTCTTGCAAGGATTTTGGTACTTCGAAGTGCATCAGCGTAACGATTGGAGTTATTCCTTCATGCATTAATCGGTAGATTACGAGGAAGAAAAAGAAAAAGTTAGCCGAAAAAACAAATAAAATTAATGACAAGTAAAGCTCATAATTGAAATATTTTTAATTGTATATGCAACTCTCACCATTTTTGATCAGCTCATTGATCATTTTGTTGTAGAAGTCGATACCCTTTTGGTTTACTCCACCTTTCACTCTTCCCTCTATAATACAAAATATTATATTACAATAATATTATACTCAGCACATAAACCCTCTATGAACTTTTGTAGATTTAAGTAAAATTATATATGGTTGGTTTGTTTATGCTTAAATTTAGGAGATTTTAGATTCTAACAGTTTATTACACTAAAATAATTTAAAATTTCTCTAATTTAAGTTGAAACAAAAAGGAGATAAAAATGAATTAAGTAAAGATGAGGAGATAGATGCAAATAAATATTCATACGTACGGGGGCAAATTCTAGTCCAAGAAAGTGCAAATCTGTAACAGGTCATTCCCATGTCCTTCAAAGCCTTGATATCATCCTGCAATTTTAGTTTTATACACATCAGCTCCCAATTATTTCAATTAACAATTTATAATATGTATATTATCTATAAAGTATAGTCTCAAAAAATATTTTTTGGTCCCCATTTTCACTCCATCGCGCCACATGATGCAATAAAAACAAGCAAGTATATAAATTTTGAAAATTACAGAATGTAATATTTAAATGCGGTCTGAATTAATAACAGTATAATATTTACAATATATAATTTTATGTATTTGTTTTAGTATTTCTTTCTTACAATTTAATAATGATGAGATTAATATTCTTACAAAAAAAATAGTGTTGAGAAGAAAAAATCGAGTCCACCACTGCTAAACAATTCATAATATATACAGACATGTACGTTTTTTTTTTTTTAATGAAAATGTAAAATGTAAAAGTAAAAGAGTCGGTTAATAATGCATACCATGTACATGTTGTACGAATCGGTTGCGTTAAATCCCATATCCGCTTGTACCATTGAGTCATTAACTGTAGGGCCTCTTCCGTCTACGTCCAGATTTCCTTCTGTCTGTGCTCAATATATATATATATATATATATTAAAAGAGTAATCGAATGAAATGTATGATACATACTGTATATAAAATATTAAAAAATGACAAAGTCCTAATTTTAAAATGATTTTATAAAGAAAATCCTAATTTCATAATAGAATAAATAATATATTAACTTTATCCTACAATAATTTTAATCAACTAATTTATCCAAATAATTTATGTATAATGTAATAAGATACACATATTTATAATCAAATTATATTCTTCTATGATTTTATATTCAAATTTAATAATTTAATTTTAAATTTTAATTAATTAAAAAAACACAAACATATGTTTAATTAACATAATAGCTTCCATTCTAAAATATATTATCTATATGCTAAAAAAATATCATAAAAAATTAATTTATTAAAAATATTCAAATTTATGTGTCCGTGTTGTGCACGAGCTCCATAGTTTAATAATTATCTAAACCCAAACATGTTCGTTATTATCATTCAATCACTACATTTAAAAAATTGACATAAATCAAATTGAAAAAATAGATACTAAAATATTTCGTCATATAACTAACTAAAAAATATTGTAAGTAATTAACTATTTTTATTTAAAAAAAATATAATTTAAAAACAAAAATAAAAATATTTAATAATATAACTGGTTTTGTTCACGGGTATCTGATGGAGCTAGTATATATACATTTATACAAATACTGAAATACCAGCATGTTTGTTATGCATGCATGCATGCATATTACCCCTATCAGTCTATTACCAGTCTATTACTCTATATATATGTGTTTTTAATTACTCTTGAAAATGAAATTATCTCAATTTTTAAATACATAGTTGAGAGAAACTTATTAAGACTGTTGTAAAACTAAATTAAGAGACCTGAAGAGCGGAAACAGAGCCACCAAAAAGGAAACCTCTAGGAAAATCGGATGGCCTCAGTTGCGTGATCTCTGTCGCAGGAACAACGTTGTTGGTGCTTGTCGCCATGCTCTTGACATCAACCGCTGATGGCTTTGATCGCATCCCCAGCTGTCGCAGCTCGCCAGCTCCGCCGCGGCGGCGGAGCTGGAAGCCTGAGAAGTTGGTGTTATACGCATTGTGCTTATTATTACCACACAATGCTAGTGGAAAACAAGAATTGATAGGAACTGAAGTAACGTTGAGAGCAGCCATGGATAATTATGTGATACTAACAAAGCTCAAAAGTGTGGTAACTTTTTCTTGCTTTCCTGTATCATGTTGTGGTTGCGTTTTATAGGATGAATATTTCCAATTGGTTGCGTTTAATTTTATACGATAATATAATCTTTCCAGGTTGCATTTTACACGAAAATATAATATTAACAATTCGTTGCGTTTTATTTAGGATAATATTTCCAATACTGCATGATAATATATATTAAACAGGCCATTTGGTTTTTAATATTATTGTTGAAATTTATTGAACTAGCCACTAGGTGTTTATCACATGTATCTTGTATTTTGTGTTGGATCAACGAGTACATGTATAATGATCTGTTTTTGTATTATATTAACAATATAATACCAACTTACCGAGTTTATCAAGCGAGCATTATAAAAATAATATTTCATCCATTCCAAAAAAAAGCTAAAAAAGTAATGCATTTCTTTTTGTTTATACTAATTTAGGAATTCTTAAGTTTTGAATTATATATGACATGATTTTAATAAAATTTTGATATAACAAAGATAGCATATTGTTGGAATTTTATATATTTCATAATATTAATAATTTTACAATCAAAATCAATCTATTTATATCAAATTAATTTGAATCATAAGATTTTGAAAAAATACTAGATAATTTTTTTTCAAATGTAACTATTTTTTTAAAACAGATAAAGTAATACTTATGTAATGATAATAATTTTTTAAAAAAAAGGAATAAAAGAGGTCGAACTGAAATGAAATTATAATTATAAAAAATTTATTTCTTTAAACTTGAATTTTATATTTTCCATGAGATCCTATATTTATATAATTTTTATTGTGTAGAATATAACACACATAAAGTCGATAAAAATTGGTTGAGCTTATAAGACTCAACAAGTGTTCTCATTAGATTGAAAATTTGAGTCATGCTAATTATTTGTTTTTATAAGTAATTTAAAAATATCAATGTAAACCTTCGATATATCACTCTAAGCTATCAAAAAAGTCTATAGCAAAAATCAATGTCATACATAATATAACAAGTTGACATCGTAGGCGATACTCCAACTCAAAATGTGCTTTGTTAAGCTATCTTTCCAGGTACCCATCCCTGCGAACATGTAATTTTAGGAATCCAGGCACGTACTAAGTAATCAAATTATTAATTGTTATTAAAAATTTTAATAAATAAAAAATAATTTTGTTTTTCTAATGCATTAGTTAATTATTTCTTTCTCTACTAAATATTAAGTTTTTACTAAATGTCATTAGGCGTAATTTTGGAAAAGAAGAACTTTAAAAATACTTTATTCGATATGATGGATGGAGTAATTTAAATAGAATTTAACCCTCTTAATCTTGAAAACAAATTATAAAATAATACTCTATTTTAATGATGCTAGTTTTAAAGCATGATTAATTAAGTATTCATAGGTTTATAATTTGAATCACTTCTAGTACAACTATTACCTTCAAAATATATTTGAAAAAAAAAAAGAAAAGTAATCTTCGTTTAGTTACAGAAGATAATCAAGATATGATATTTTATAAAATCTTGGCTTCGCCCATGCTTCAATAATTTAATTGTATGCACGAATACTTGCAAATTACAATATATCATTTTCAGTAGTATCCTAATATGATTTGTAGTGGAACAGTCTGCGTAGGGCTTTTTTTAACTTTATGGACAAATGTTTCGTCGCACATCACACAAATTAAATAGAAGTTTCTTACCAACCAAAAGAAAACAAAAAAACGAAAAAGTTCCTCTATCCAAAAATAAAAGTTTAATACCTTTATAGTTTATACATTTGGCGTGTGTGGTAAAGTCCTGCCGGGGCGGGACTATTCGCCAAAATATTTCTTTTCCCATTTATTTTATAGAAACATTTTGATACATTTTGGGAACGTATATTTATGAGTGTATTGTTTATCTTCACAAAAAATCTAACACATACATGTATCTTCATCATAAAAATATAAATATATGTATTTAAGAGTAATTTTCATGTATTTCATCATATTCACTCCAATTCTTTTTATAAAATAAAAAAATCTACTTCAATTTTTAATTATAAAATTTTATAAACATATTTTATTTTAACTAAAATGTATTTTTAATTTTGAAACGATTAAAAACAACCATGTAGTGTATATATATATATATAATACATCCATTGCCGTTGATCATGCAATTCGATGACCCAAAATTATACTAAGTCATGAGCTTTTCGCCTGAAATTCTAGCGGAAAGCTCATGACTTATTACATTTCTAAATCCGTCTGCATAAAATTCTAGCGCAATGTATTTTTTTTAGAATTATATGAGATATCAGATTGTATAATCAATGGTTGCAAATGTGTTAGATAAATTATATTTAATATTAGTTATGGATCCGTTCTCATATATATATATATATATATATATATATATATAATGGTAGACTCGATTTTTTTTCCCAACACCATATTTGCGTTTAGATCAACCTTTTTTAATTATATTTTTATTGACTATTACTTTTAATTGCTGGAATCTAATAATTTCAATTTTAGGTTATGACCTACCATATGCTAAAAGGAAGTTATATGAATTTGGAAAAAGGCTTCACCATATTCATAAACGAAGTCTTAGTTCAAAACGAAAAAAAAAATAAAAGTGAAATATATTCTGAGGCGTATTATATTCTCGACTCTGAATGGGCATGTGCTCTTTATTTATTCTTCATTCATCTCCCCTTATTTAATCAAATTTTCATATCATTAGATCTAGAAATCAATAATTATTCGGAGTAAAGGAGTAATCAATTTCATCAAGTGTTGCTCCAAGAAGTCAAACCATAGGACCGCAATGATGTTTGTGATTCCTTAAAACGTTTTTCTCGTGATCAATTTCTTCGACTCACGTGCTTAGGCACAATAACGATAAGAGAACGGATATAAGACGAGAAAGTTATTTTTAAATGATACATGTTAAAATTATATAATTTCTAAATATGCCATGTCCTATTAATATTTTTATCAAATCATTATTTTTAATTATTTTTAATTTATATTATTCTCTTAAATTTTTTTTAAAATTATTATAAAATATATTTTATATATAAACAGATCAGAGTAAGAGTTAAATAAAATGAAATGATAAATTATATACTTTACCTTAACCCTATATAGTTCTAAATAATCAAATTTCATTAGATTTAGAATTAAACGAAATATTAACTGTTGATGTGAAATTACCATCCTATACGTACCGTATATAGGTGCGGAAATTTTCAACACCTACGCTCCCATACTTCATCCTCCATCCATCCATCAATTAATTTTTTTTCATTTATTAGACCGGTGGTACAACGCGTATGTATCTACCCGCTAACATTGATGATATATACTGTATGTAGTTTTCAATTCAGCTCAAGACAAACCACATTTCACTTACAGATTCTCGCTAAAAAGGATAGTCGACCATACTTAAATTAGAGGTTGTATGAGAAAGTAGGTGCGACTATCAATCAGGGGCGGGTTTATGATTTTGTTGAAGTGGGGACACAATAAAAATTAATAAAAAAATTAAAAATCTAATTTTTCATTGATAATAATAAAATTCTATTAAAACTACTCTTTGACGCGCCATATCTTGAAATATTTTAATAATTATCTTGTTATCAATGATATCAAATATAAATAAATATTGATGTAAAATTTCCTATTTTCTCTTTTCTATTGTAAATGTTATAAGGATTAGAAATTAATTTAGTGTATTAACGTAAGGATAAAATAGAGAATTATACTTTTAGATTCTCTTTAAAAATTGTGCGTATTATATCTAAACAAAAAAAAGTTTAATATGATATATAAAATTGAATGAAAGAAGTATAATAGTATAATTTATCACTTTTTATATAAATTTTCCAAATTAAGGGAAACAAATTACCTAAATATTCATAATATAATTGATGTAGATAGAGGACAAAGGGCGGATATGCCGCCCCTAGCGCCTTTAACGAATCCACCTCTGACTATCATCTTTTAATGCACTATCTGCTACTTCAGTATCTCCATCCGCCAATGCATCTTTCAAAGACGTGTTGAACACTTGAGTTTTGGCGTATCTAATTATAATTCAAAAAATAATAATAATAATAATAATCACAAAGAATATTACATGTCTTAAGAAATACATATATTGATATAGGAATAAAGTATCAAAAAGCTACATATGCAACAAAAGTGTAATCAAATTTATTGCTTGCCGTTCTACTAACCATTTTCAGTAATGATAATCTTGGGGCTGTCATATATATTTGTCTGTGATATATGTGAGCACCTTACGAAGACTATCGGGGTTTAACGGTAAATTTTTTAAATGTTATCAATATATATTCTTTGTAATTGCAATTAAATTTAAATATACTGCCTAGCTAGCTACTAGAAGTATAAATTTGAATGAATACCCAACAAATAAAACGCTATTAAAAGTCCGCCTTACATATTTGCCATAGCAATGAACATTACCCTTGTTGCAATCTGTACAAAAAAAAGGAAGAAAAATGTTGAATAATTGAGTATATTTAAATTTTTGAGAAGTAAAAGAAAGATAATAATATATTTGCATACCAAACTTATTACTATAGGTAGTCCTCATGTGGCCCTTGAGGGCATCGACCGTCCAATATTCAGTAGGTGTTCCATATTTGGAAAAATAATAATTAAGCGCAACAAATTCATAGGAACCTTTGACCAGTTCTTTTTCTTCGTAGGTGAATTTTGGGAGTGGAGAAATCTCATTTCTCATATGATCTGGATATTCACCTCGAAACATTGGATCCATGAATGGTAATGTTTTTTTTTTTTTTTAATTATGAGGACATATAAAATTTTAATTAATTATAATGTTTATTTGATTTGAATGCATGGAAAACTAAAGAAAATGATTTAATAAATTTAAGGATCATGTGCTTCGATTGAGCTATATATATATATATATATATAAAGGCACTTTAGCATCCGAACTCAGGGTCAATGGCCTTTTGGATCTCAAGTTTATCCTCCTCGGAATCAGAAAATGGCCCAATCCATGCTAATGACAATGCAATTTCGATTTCTCCTCCTTGTGTCGCCTGATTAACGAGTGAAGGGAGAAAATTTTAATTTATTCAGCTACGTATGTTACTCTCACTATTACGTAAAAACTGTTACTCAATTTTCGGCATGAATAATAATTGTAAGAATTGAAAAATTATTATAAATATTTAAATATAACTTGAATTTATTTATAATTTAATATGAGGAAACTTTTGTATAAACAAGCTAGTATATGTGGAAAGATATTATTTTTTTTAAGAACAAGTCTAGGTCGAGCAAAGATTTTAGATCAGACATGTCAGGTGATACTTATGAATTTTATCAACTCAATTAATTAATTTTGTATTTCTTTCTGTAAACATCGACGGCAGAAGCGTGAGCAAGAAGAAGATTGTGTACCGCTTTGTATGCACCATCTATTGGGTCTGCAACTTGCTTTCCAGGAGTCCCAGCAAGCATCCACATAAATGATCCAACATTATACGGCCCGTTTATTGTAGTCCAATCCCCAAAATTCTTGAAACAAAAATCTGCATAATCTCTAAAATCCGCTATGCATATATGCAAAATTATATAAATATATGTAAGTAAAATTATTAAATTAAAACAAGCAATGAAAATAGTTGATCTCGGATGTGACAAAAGACACCCCCTAGTCCCTACTAAATCTCTCTTATAATTATTTTGATTATGAGTGGTGTTAGGAATACCAACTTATACATAAATAAATGTGTATAAATTGATAGAGATTAGTAAACTCTAAGGGATCTACATTTTAAAATTGAATATTTCAAAATTTGACAAATATGTTTGTATAATTTGTTACTATTTGTAGTATTATTGTTTGATTATATGTACATCTCTGAAAATTATTGTTGCGTTTTAGGTGATGTACAAGTACTTTTTCTAGTCCGGAAAAGAATAAATATGGTATAATTTTGGAAAATCTGATTCACTTATTTTTATAAAAAATAATTAAATGTTTTGATATAGATGGAAAGTACCTAATTTGGTCAAATTTGACTACATAATTTTCGTTTTAATTAAAAGTAGTATCATTTTGACCAGTTGTGTAAGTATATCAATAAAATCTGATCCGGTAGAATCAAATCTCAAACACCACCATATTTAGGGGTGTTCAATGGGTAAAAACTGAAGCGAGCCAGTTCACACCGAATCACATGTAAAAGTTGGGCTTGGACAACTATTAAACCAAGCTGTTGACCAACTAAAGCAGTAATGGACCAAAACAAATATATCATTGGGCAATTAACTGTCCATGTTACTTAAAAAAAGAAATTGGACTAGAAGCCTAAAGAAACAACTTACACGTTGATACAATATAATAATGTAAATTCTACATAAACGTACTAATAAAATCCCACTACTCCATTAAAACCCAGATTGTTCTTATTCAAAATTTCATTCATCCTCCACCACAAAAAAAAAAAAAAAAAAAAAAAATCCATTTTTATCGATCTGCTACCACCAAACAAACGGAGTAATAAAAACAATTCCCCGAACAAGCTTGAGATTCACTATATGTCGGTGTAAAAGATCGAAGTCACCGCGGTTCGCAGGGCAAGCTCGTAGAAGATTTAAAAAGGTTATTGTAGATTTATGATGCATAAAGCTAATCTTTGCTTCATAGATCTGGATTCCTCCCAAGCTTTCATCTGGTTCAAATATACATACACACACACATATATACACGTATGTATACAAATATATGTATGTATGATATAGCAGTAGGTTTTATGTGTAGATAATCTGGATTTTTATCTTTCGGTACAGTACGGAAAAACCGGAAGTCTGAAACTACTTACCGATCCCGTTACCATTTGACCGGTAAATACCGGTAAAATAAACCGATACCGAACCATTTGTTATAAATAATGAACCGATCGGTTCGGCTCAATCCGGTTCGGTAAAAAACCGGAAATCCTGAATGTGACGCACAGCCATATTAGCAAACGAGAACGTTAAAATATATGTAGTACATGTAACAGCGTAAAAATGATACGCTCCTGTTACAGAAGAAAAGTACATTATAACATAAAAGTATATTTATAGATGCTTGAGTGTGTGTGCATAACTATTTAGACAATAGTTTTTTATAAAATGAGAAAAAAAAATGTGTTCTATATATATATGTAGATAAACAATTATATATATATATATATATATATATATATATATATTGTGACAAAAAGTTTAGGTGAGTGAGATTTTCAATCCAAATTCATGATATGTTATCGATTTATTTGAGGACATATATTAATATTTGTTGGGATTTTCACATCGGTTGTGGAAGAGACTGATAGTTATGTTATAAGTGTGAGAATGTCTTATCCTTTGAGCTAATTTTTGGGATAAGAGAGACTCAATACTATCCAATAAAGTGGTATCACTGTCCAAAACTTGTGGAAGACACTAGCGATCATGTTTTAAATGTGAGAAAATATTTTTATCTTGTGAGTTAGTTTTGAGGTTAAAGAGGTCCAAGATTACTCATTAATACTTATAGCTATTTGTTGAATTTTCCTAATTTAACCAAACTTGACATAATTTTATATTTTTAATATTAAATATGCCGTTATATTTGTTTTTGTTAATATTTTAACGTTATCTATTTTATTGCCTCAGCTACGGATTAGATGTTTATAGAAATAAATACGACTTTCATCTTTCAATGCAATATCCAATGTATCAATGTCTCTATTTGCTAGTGCATCCTTTAAAGCAGTGTCGAACATTAGAGTTTCGGCGCATCTTTATTATTATTATTATTATTTTTTTAGAAAACGAGAAAAGACATGAACACAATATAATCACATATGATGCATATACTTAAAAAAAAGAAAAAGAAAAAAAAAGATACATACTTTATATCTAGGAAATTAGGAATTAAAATACCGGATAACGAGTATAATATTATGCAATTAGAAGTATCAATAAGTTTCCCATCACACTAACCAGACAATTTTTGGGCTGTCATATTTGTCCGTGACAGACATAAGCACTTTACGAAGGCCATCGTGATTTTGCTGTAAATTTTTAAATGTCATCAGTGATCAGTCCGTACACTTCATTTCACAAATTAAATATATACTGCATAATTAGCTACATGAAATTAAAGAATATCCGACAAACAAATGAAACGGAATTAAAGGTCTTACATATTTGTCAATTGTCAAAACAATGGACATCATCCTTGAAGCAGTCTGTGGAAAAAATGGAGCATAAGGAGAAAATTGTTAATTAATTGAATATATAACAATATTACTAGATATCACGATAAATTTTCCTCCAATAGTATCCCAATCAGATATAGAACCCATTTATTTTAGTTTAAAATTTTAAATGTTTACAGTATAATTTACACTGCAAGAAATAGAAACAAACATATTACGGTGTTAATCTATTTACATGGTAGACAATATACAATTAATATTCCCTCTGTTTTATAATAAATGATATTTTAACTCTTTTCACATATATTAAGAAACTAAAATTTATATTAAAATTTTGATAGCTTAACATGTTTACTATTCATTAAAATCATACAAATAAAGAGAGAATTGTGTAAATGAGAGAGTGTGACTCAAACAAAGAGAATAAGATAGAGTAATTATTATTGGTTACTCTAAATCTCAAAGGTAATTTAAAAAATATAAATAATAAAATTTTAAAAATACGTAAAATATCAATTATTATAGAAAAAAATTTAAACTATAAAATATTATTTATTATAAAACATTAGGAGTAACACGTTGACCTACGTCGTAGGTGATGCTCTAAATGCTCAATCTCAAAATGTCCTTCGTTTAGGTATCTTTCTGGGAGTTCCCTCGGAACATGTAATTTTAGGAATATAGGCACATATTAAGCAATCAAATTACTCCATCCATTCTTTTATTTAACTATATAAACTTTTTCGATTTTTTTTCCTAATAAATAAGTCATTTCTATTATTTTAAAAGTAACATTAATGTGCTTATTTCTAAATTATTCTTAATGTCAATTTATTTATATTCTTGAATTGGGCATCTCTCTCTCTCTCTCTATTTCTCTCTTTTACTCTATTGATATAAAAAAAATTATTGGAGAAATGAAATATTTGTTTAGAGAAAAAATATAATTTTAAAATTTAATGAAAGATTATTTTAAGTATGTTATATACAACTTACATATCAATTTATAATTTGTTAATATGTGTGAAAACCTCTATTTTTATCTAAAAAGAGGACTGAGGGAGTATTAATTACTATCTTCGTCTAGAAATATTTGTCGTTTCACGTATTTTTAGGTGACATTTAATACATGTTAGATATTTTATATTTTTAATAAAAATAAGAAATAAAAAATATTTTAATCAAATTTTTATATAAGTAAAAATATATTTTAAAAATTTTAAAATATGTAATAAGTACTAAATATTACTAAAAACACGTGCCGTGATAGATATTTTTGGATAGAGGTAGTATTGTCTAAAATTTAAATAAAATATAAAGAATAACTTTATTTTTCTAATACATAGAATTAATTATTTCTTTTATGTGCTAAATATTAAATTTTTACTAAATGTCATTAAAGTGTAATTTTGGAAAGAAAGAACTTTAAAATACCTTATTCAATATGATGGAGGGAGTAATTTTAATAGATTTACTCTTAATCTTGAAGACAAAAAATAAAATAATATAAGAACTTTGTTTCCGAAAAAGAAAAAAAAGGGATAATGATATGATAGTCACGTACAATTTCATCTTTTACATTACTCCGTACAATTTAAGCAAATTAAAGTATGCGTAAACCATGAACTAAGGGATAAAATTTCATTTTACCTTCATACTATACAATAATACAAAATATAGATATGCAAAACAGGAATTGTATGCCTGCATATGTATGATATAACTTTGCTTGATAAATTACTTTTATTTTCATAATTAATTATGAATTCTTTCTTGAGTTTACCTATAACAATGTTAATAATAAAATGATAAAAACTTAAAACGTTTATTTTGAATTAATTGATAAATAAATCTTTAGGTACAATATTACATTTAATTGGGACTGTTGTTACATTCTAATAGTCAAAAAATATATCAATAAAAATAATTTGTAAAACACAAAAACATTATAAATTAAAAATATATATTAATAATTTAAAAATAAAAATATAATCAAAGACCTAAAAAATAATACGCAAATAAATAAACACGTTTTGTGCACGGGTTTCTCCACTAGTAAAATTAATAAAAAAAACAGATAACACAAAAAGTAGCATTTTAAAATTATACTACGTTATGCTAAATTCACAATTTTGTGTTCTCAAATATAATATCAATTTATGTAACAAAAAAATATACTATCAATTTATTAACATTTCACATAACAAGTTTGTACTAAATGACAATTTCATGTAATCTACTATGTTAACATCTACATTAATAAAAGATATATAACCGAAATCTTATGAGCGATATACAATTTTAGGAAATATATAGAAACAGTTTAAATTATAATTAGGATAAAAAGCTAAACGTAACAATACATAAATATCCAAAACAAATAACACAAATTTTCATACAGAAACGTAGTTTTACAAACACAAGCAATCAACTGTACGTGTGCAGTTCATCTAATACATTACCAATAAATTATACATAAATATGCATATACTGGATACTATTATCCAATATCATGCACTAATTTATTTGCGAAAAGAAAAAACAAAAACACACATTTTTTTGAGATGGCGATAACTATCCATTACAAACGTTACTATTTCATCATTTACCCACGACGTACAATGGCCGGACTTTGTGATTCTTAAGCTGCTTTGGATACTTTGTCTGTGCTCGCCGGTCTGGTTGAATCAACATCAACCGATTAAGGTTGTTTTGTTGTAGATGTAGGTTCGTCACCAGCAGGAAGCTGAAGCACAAATTGTTTTGATACATTCTTTGGGTCCAAAAATTGTTTGAACCATTTGCCAGATAACTTGGAATAACGTTTATGATCATCGAAATAATCAATGAAATAGAGACCCATTTTCTTATTATAGCCTTGGCCTGGTTCCATGCTGTCTGTCAGTGACCACCAACAGTATGCTTCCACTTTGGCTCCATGTCTACGGTTGATTTTATTTTATTTTTTCCATAAAAAAAAAAGAGTTAAATATTTGATTGTGTTTTTTTTACATTACATGGAATTTAGGTGGAAGGCTCCTTGGTCAAGGGCTGTCAGCAACTTTTTAAAGAAATTACAATGATACATTACCTATAAAAAAATACGATTAGTAATATTCGAATTGTCCAGTCTCTTTAAAAGGACATAACCCACCAAGAAAGACAGAGCAATTAAGACTCAAACTTTGACTATAATAAGATCGTTTATTAAGTTTTATCAACTGAAATATTTTTTATTGACCGATCACATGTGTTTTTGGTTATAATATTATTTACCTTATTGTCTCAACAACAGCTATTAGATGCTGCATGACGAAATAGATGCGACCTTCATCTTTTAAAGTTTTATCTATAGTCTCATGATCTTCACTCGCCAATGCATCTTTTAGAGTTATGTTGAACTCATGAGTTTCGCCGTATCCTAATAAGAAAAGAGGCATAAATAGGATTTAATCACAAAAAATATGATATAATGAATTAATTTGCTTAGTTGACTTCAATTTCTTCAGCTAACCATTTTCGGTGATGATAATCTTGGGCTTGTCATATTCGTCCGTGATATACTTAAGCACCTCATGAAGACCATCGGGACTTTGCTGTAAAATTTTTAAAGTTATTATCAATATAAATTTTTTATAATTACCAATTAAATTTATGCCGCCTAGCTATACTAGCTGAATGAATATCTGACAAAAAAACGGTATTAGAAGTCCGTCTTACATATTTGCCATAGCAATGAACATCACCATTGTTGCAATCTGTGGAACCCACAAGGAGAAAAGGTTAATACTCTCTCTGTCCCTTCTATTTGTAATTTAATTTTTTTATATATTCTTTTAGGTGAATTTTTATATATGTTAAATTTTTTATTTATATTAATCTTCATTTAAAATATTTTTATTTATTATTTTTCTAAAAATTAAATAAAATATTTAACACATAAAAATTCACTTAAAAGGGACTGAAGGAGTAATTTAATTCTTAATTGATCGAGAGGTAGAATTAAGATACTAAGTTAATAATAATAATAATAATCTATATATGTACGTACCCAACTTATTAGTATAGGTAGTCCTCACGTGGCCCTTGAGGGCGTCGACAGTCCAATATTCGGTAGGTGTTCCATATTTTGAAAAATAATAATTAAGTGCAACAAAATCATAGGAACCTTTGACCAGTTCTTTTTCTTCCATGGTGAATTTTGGGAGTGAAGAAATCTCTTTTCGCATATGATATGGGTATTCACCCCAAAACATTGGATCCATGAACCTGATGCATCAACATAAAGGGGTTAAAAGAAAAAAAAAACTTACCTGACAGTTATTTAGATGTTAATAGGATAGAAAAATTCGTCCCGAATTATTTAGGAGGATATATGACAAATTCGATTTTCTTTAATATTTTTTTGATTGAATGGAAATATAAGGAAAATGAATTAGCTACTTGGAGTGCATGAGAAAAAAAAGAAAAGAAAAGAGAAGATAGTTCATTCGATCAATTCCTTTCGTAATTGTATATATATAATCGCTTACCATCCAAACTCATGGTCAATGGCCTTTTGTGCCTCAAATATATCCTCCAAGGAATCAGAAAATGGCTCAACCCATGCTAATGACAATGAAATTCCAATTTCTCCTCCTTGTTTCTCCTGCTTATTTAATGAGGGAATAAAATTAATAGGTTTGACTTATTTAGCTATGTGTATGTATATATATGTACGTATGTTTGTATAATATACTTTTTCACATGAAAATAATAATTTGATTTTCAAATAGGATGCTAATTTTAGCAATTCAAAGATAATTAACATATACTATAAATATTCCAATATGACTTGAATTTACAATATAATAGGAGTAAACTTGTGTACACAATTTCTTTTGAAAGATAAATTAATGGTAGTAGTATTGTATACATGTAGATGGATCCGTACGTACTTTGTATTTCTTTCGGTAGACATCAACGGCAGAAGCATGAGCAATGATAAGATTATGGACGGCTGTGTATGCACCATCAATGGGGTCCGCAACTTGTTGCCCGGGAATACCAGGAGGCATCCACATGAATGAACCAACGTTGTACGGTTCATTTATTGTTGTCCAATATTTCACACGATCCCCGAATTTTTCAAAACAAAGGTCCGCATAATCTCTAAAATCCTCTCTGCAAAATAAATAAAAATAGTAGTACTTAAATAAATAAATAGTAAAAAAAAACATAAAAGATATACATAAAACAACTAAACTAAGCAATCAAAATAATTAAATAATTTTGGACACGAATTTATTTTTTTTAAAAACAAAATTTCAGAAACACTCTAATTAAGTAACAAATTATTAACAAAGCATTAGTGCAAATTGAAAGAGAGCTTGATTTCTATATATATTTAGGAATCAGTCTTACACAATCTGTCTGTCTAGGAAGCTTTTATAACTGTCTTGTAAGAATTGTGGTACTTCGAAGTGCATTAGGGTAACAATTGGAGTTATTCCTTCATGTGTTGATCGATAATTAAGAGGTAGAAAGAAAACCATAAAAAAGGGAAAAGAAGTTAGCCACAAAATGAAAAATAAAGCTCATATATATCTGTTGAAATATTCCTAATGTATATATACATGTGCAATTCTCACCATTTTTAAGCAGCTCATCTATCATTTTGTTGTAGAAGTCGATACCCTTTTGGTTTACTCCACCCTTCACTCTTCCCTCTATAATACAAAATATTATATTACAATAATATTCTATTCAGCACATAAACGATTTATGAACTTTTGTAGATTTAAGTAAAATTGACATATGATTCGTTTGTTTCTTCTTAAGTTTTGGAGTCTGACAGTGTATTATACTAAAATAATTTAAAATTTCTTTAATTTAAGTTCAAATAAACAGGATTATAATAGATAAAAATGGATTAAGTAAATATGAGGAGATAGATGCAAATAAATATTCATACGTACGGGGGCAAATTCTAGTCCAAGGAAGTGCAAATCTGTAACAGGTCATTCCCATGTCCTTCAAAGCCTTGATATCATCCTGCAATTTTAATTTTATATACACCAGCTCCCAATTATTTCAATTAACAATTTATAATATGTATATTATCTATAAAGTATAGTCTCAAAAAATATTTTTTGGTCCCCATTTTCGCTCCATCGCACCACATGATGCAATAAAAGCAAGCAAGTATATCAATTTTGAAAATTACAGAATGTAATATTTAAATGCGGTCTGAATTAATAACAGTATAATATTTATAATATATAATTTTATGTATTTGTTTAGTATTTCTTTCTTACAATTTAATAATGATGAGATTAATATTCTTACAAAAAAATATAGTGTTGAGAAGAAAAAATCGAGTCCACCACTGCTAAACAATTCATAATATATACACACATGTACGTTTTATTTTTTTTAATGAAAATGTAAAATGTAAAAGTAAAAGAGTCGGTTAATAATGCATACCATGTACATGTTGTACGAATCGGTTGCGTTAAATCCCATATCCGTTTGTACCATTGAGTCATGAACTGTAGGGCCTCTTCCGTCTACATCCAGATTTCCCTCTGTCTGTGTTCAATATATATATATATATAACATAAACATATTCCGACATCTATGAAATGAATGAAATGTATGGTATATGCATACATAAAAAATTAAAAAAAATGACAAAATTCCAATTCTAAAATGATTTCATAACAGAGTCCAAAGAAAACTCTAATTTCATAATAGAATGAATAATATATTAACTTTATTCTATAATAATTTTAATCAACTAATTTATCCAAATAATTTATGTATAATGTAATAAGATACATATATTTATAATCAAATTATATTTTTCTATGATTTTAGATTCAAATTTAATAATTTAATTTCAAGTTTTAATTAATTAAAAAAAATACAAACATATGTTTAATTAACACAATATCTTCCATTTCTAAAATATATTATCTATATACTAAAAAAATGTCACAAAAAATTAATTTATTAAAAATATTCAAATTAATGTGTCTGTGTTATTCACGAGTTCTGTAGTTTAATAATTACCTCAATTCCAATATGTTCATTATCAATATTCAATCATTACGTTTAAGAATGTGACATAAATCAAATTAAAAAAAAATAGATAATAAAATATTTCGTCATATAACTAACTAAAAAATATTATAAGTAATTAATTATTTTTATTTTTAAAAAAAATATAAATTAAAAACAAAAATAAAAATGCACTGGCACATGATCGAGCTAGTATATATACATTTATACAAATACTGAAATACCAGCATGTTTGTTATGCATGCATATAACCCTATTAGTCTATTACTCTGTATATATGTGTTTTTAATTACTCTTGAAAATGAAATTATCTCAATTTTTAAATACATAATTGAGAGGAACTTATTAAGTTTAAGACTGTTGTAAAACTAAATTAAGAGACCTGAAGAGCGGAACTAGAGCCACCAAAAAGGAAACCCCTAGGAAAATCGGATGGCCTCAGTTGCGTGATCTCTGTCGCAGGAACAACGTTGTTGGTGCTTCTCGCCATGCTCTTGACATCAACTGCTGATGGCTTTGATCGCATCCCCAGCTGTCGCAGCTCGCCACCTCCGCCGTGGCGGCGGAGCTGGAAGCCTGAGAAGTTGATGTTATACGCATTGAGCTTATTATTACCACACAATGCTCGTAGAAAACGTGAATTGATAGGAACTTAAGTAACGTTGAGAGCAGCCATGGATAATTATGTGATACTAACAAAGCTCAAAAGTGTGGTACTTTTGCTTGCTTTCGTGTATCATGTTGTGGTTGCGTTTTATAGGATAAATATTTCCAATAGGTTGCGTTTAATTTTATACGATAATACAATATTTCCAATAGGTTGCATTTTATTTAAGATAATATTTGCAGTACTGCTTGATAAATACATATTTGAACAGGCCATTTGTTCTTTTTAATATTGTTGTTGAAGTTTACTGAACTAGCCACTAGGTGTAATTTAACACATGTATCTTGTATTTGTGTGGGGTCAACGAATACATATAATGCATTATCGGTTTTTGTATTAAATTTTGATTTATAGGTGACATGATTTTAATAAGATATTGATATAACAAAGATAGCATATTATTGAAATTTTTTATATATTTCATAATATTAATCATTTTACAATAAAAATTAATCAAATTTAAATCATGAAATTTTACAAAAATATTAGATAACTTTTGAAAATGCACCTCTTCCTTAAAAATAGATGGAATAATACTCATGTAATGATAATAATTTTTTGTTTTAAAAATAAAAATAAAAGAGCTTGGACTTGAATTAAATTATAATAATAGGAAATTTATTTTTTTATATTTTCACATGAGATCCTGTATCTATATAATTTTTACTGTGTAAAATATAACACACGTAAAGATAACACTATCTTCCTCGTAAGAAAAAAGAGAATTATCTGGATATAAAGTATATAAACATCTATTTATATGGTAGACAATATACAACTAATAATACGTTAACGTTTAGCCCCTCTGAGGCCATCTATACCAGTTTATCTTTACAAAATCTTTATTTATTACTCCTACACCAAATTCTCTATTTTAAGTTATAAAATCATAAAATAATAATAATTTAGACTTCTCATTTATCATTCTCTTTATTATTTTAATAATTCATACAATAATTAAACAAATTCAATTATATTCTTGTGTAATAACACTTTAAAAATCAATAAACAATAAAAAGAAGCTATTTATTTTGTCTAAATGACAAAATTTATCTTTTAGGTAATAAATATATATAAAGAATAAATCCAAAATATTTGAATTCAACTTATTTCATTAAAACAAATTCGTAAGTGTTACAAAAATTCAACAGTGATATAGAATAAAAAATTGAACATATATTTCCTACGAGATAGAATTCATTAGTTTAACAAAAATTCAAAGTATTATTTAAATCTAAATTTCTATCATTGTTAAAATGTCCTGTGAGATAGAATAAAAAATCAATTTATAACTGATGATCTTGCAACAGTGACATTTTTTTTTTTTGTTGAAATTTTCTTTAATTTTAAACCAAAATTTACTCAACCCTTATAATTCTCATCCAATGATATTTAATTTATTGACCTCGAGGTTCAAAGAAAGTGATATTACCCAACTAACCCACAAACTCTTATAATTATCATCCAATAATATTTAATTTATTGACCTCAAGTTTCAAAGAAAATGATATTACCACCCAACTAACCCACAATTTCAGCGATACTTTGATGTTGTAAACTCACTTTTCATAAGCATGATATTGGGTTTGAAATAGAGTAACTGCTGCAGTTTGATTATTCACCTGTTTTCACCTCATATACTTTAAAGTTAAAGATTTTAAGACTTTTATAGCATCTGGTGCGGATGCTCTAAATGCTCAAACTCAAAATACCCTTTGTTTAGGTGTCTTTCTAGATGTTCCCCCCGAACATGTAATTTTAGGAACCTAGGCACGTATTAAGGAATCTGATTATTAATTATTGTCTAAAATTTAAACAAAATATAAAGAATAACTTTATTTTTCTAAACATAGGGTTAATTATTTATTTTCTCCACTAATTTTTACTAAATGTCATAAGGTGTAATTTAGGAAAAGAAGAACTTCAAAATACCTTATCCGATATGATGGATGGAGTAATTTAAATAGATTTTGACCCCCTTTTTTTTTATCCGCAAAATTACTTAAAGAACTAACCTCAATTATTACATCTTACTATCCTCTCTCAAGATTTGATGTATTGACCTCAAGATTGTACGGAGTGTGTTTTAACTATTTAAACTAACCACAACATCAGATTTTGACTCTCTTAATCTTAGAAAAAAAACCTCTATTTTAATGATGCTACTTTAAAAGCATGATTCATTCAATATTCATAGCTTTATAAATTAAATCACTTCTACTACAAATATTTGTTGGGTCTAAGCTGTAGTGTATTCGTAATAAACAATAGAACAAGAAGAACAATCCGAGACACGTGATAATCACGTTGTCCTTAAAACAGTTTAGCCCTCTCACAAACTATGCTAGAAAAATTAGAGCTACTGTTTCCAAAATACAACGGATACAGTGAGAACTACTTCGCACAAAATAATCTCACGTTCGAACTGGAACTGAGAAAAATAATGAATAGCGGAAAGAAAAGATACAATAAAATTTTAGAGAAGAGGTAAAGGATGATTCTTGATGGGGATCCAGAAACCTGGAATATGAGCCTCTATATATAGTGCAGATTAGCCAAACTGAACACTTTAATTCCGTAAACCGTTACAGCAGTTACTAAAATTAAATCCATGTCGTTACAAGAATTAAATGTATACGTTTTAGCCGTTACAAACGTTACAAGAATTAAATTCAAACGTTTCAGTCGTTATAAAACTAGTCTCTGACCTTTATTCTTCGACAGTGTAAACTAGTCTCTGACCCTTAGTTTCTGACAGTGTAAACTAGTTCCTGACCTTTAGTCTCCGACAGTGACAGTGTAATTAAATGTATACGTTTTAGCCGTTACAAACGTTACAGGAATTAAATCCAAACGTTTCACTCGTTACAAAACTAGGTTACAGGAATTAAATCCAAACGTTAGTGACAGTGTAATTAAATGTATACGTTTTAGCCGTTACAAACGTTACAGGAATTAAATCCAAACGTTACAGTCGTTACAAAACTAGGTTACAAGAATTAAATCCAAACGTTAGTGACAGTGTAATTAAATGTATACGTTTTAACCGTTACAAACGTTACATGAATTAAATCCAAACGTTTCAGTCGTTACAAAACTAGGTTACAAGAATTAAATCCAAACGTTTCAGTCGTTACAAAACTAGTCCTTAACCTTTAGCCTCCGACACTAGTCCCTGACCTTATGTAAACACTAGGAATTAAATTCCTCCGACAGTAGTCCCACGCCTTATGTAAACACTAGGAATTAAATCCTCCGACAGTGTAGCCTAGTCCCACACCTTATGTAAACACTAGGAATTAAATCCTCCGACAACAGTAGTTCCTCACCTTAGTCTCCGACAGTGTAGGCTCCCCTGATTACGGGAATTAAATTCCTCCGACAGTAGTCCCACGCCTTATGTAAACACTAGGAATTAAATCCTCCAACAGTGTAGGCTAGTCCCACGCCTTATGTATGTAAACACTAGAAATTAAATCCTCTAACAGCAGTGGTCCCTGACCTTAGTCTCCGACAGTGTAGGCTCCCCTGATTACGGTACGGTACGGTCTGGCCTTATGTAAACACTAGGAATTAAATCCTCCGACAGCAGTAGTCTCTGACCTTAGTCTCCGACAGTGACCTTAGTCTCCGACAGTGTAGGCTCCCCTGATTACGGTCCGGCATTCGTGTCCGCGGGTCGCACTACTCGAAAATTCTTAGATTTGCACCCCTGTGCATACAGATAGAGGATGGAGCATAATATAGTCAATCAATTTTACTAGTTTATTTGCTTTTCCATATAAAAGGTAAGCAACTAAATTCTCATACATACTAGCTCATTTCCAACGATATTACCTTCAAAATGTATCAGAAAAAAAAAAAGTAATCTTCGTCCAGTTACTGAAGATAAGATATCTGAATCATATTTTTTCAATAATTTAATTGTATGCATGAATACTTGCAACTTACAATCATTTTCAGTAATATCCTAATATTTAATTTTCAGTAGTGTCCCGTGTGCGTAGGGCTTTTTTTTAACTTTATGGACAAATGTTTCGCACATCAAACAAATCAAATAGAAGTTTCTTACCTACCAAAAAAAAAAAACAAAAAAAGAAGTTTAATAGTTTATACATTTGGCGAGAGTGGTAAATTCCTGCCGGGCCGGGACTACTCGCCAAAATATATCTTTTCCCATTTATTTTATAGAAATATTTTGATACATTTTAGGAATGTAGATTGTGAGTACGTATTATTTATCTTCACAAAATATCTGACACATACACGTATCGATAACAAATTTACTCATTCATTAATTCAAACAAACATTAATGTTGAATTTTTTTCTTAATCTATCCTACCAAAATATTGTTCAATCCATTCCAAAATGATATATATATTTATTTTTTATGTAGTACAACTTTTAAATTCTATAATTTTATTTGTAACAAGAATGTAAAAATATAAAAGCATAAAGTTTATATTTAAGAGTATTTTTTATGTAGTTCATCACGTTCACTTCAATTTTTTTATCAAAATTTTACATCAATGCTGAATTATAGAATATTGTAGATATATTTTATAAAAATTGAAATATATTTTTAAATTTAGAAGGGATACAAACAACCATGTAGGAGATACATACATACATACATACATACATACATACATATATATATATATATATATATATATATATATATATATATATATATATTGCCTTAATATGGTATTCCTTAATCGTTCACTTGAATAGTTGAATATTCGGGTTCGAATGGATAAATGACAAAGATAGAGATAGAAAAGAAAGAGGAAAGAGCTCAAGAAACTTAATATGAAAAGTAAAATATTAAAGTATGCATACAATGTTTTCCTATAAAAGCTTTGACCGAGTGTAAATCAGGAAACATCTTAAATTATAATGATTTAGTTCGTATTTGTTTACTTCTTAATATATTTTAATATATTAAAAATTTGAACGTATTCAAATATTGTATTATTTACGTCGTTTGTTTGGTTTACTATTATTTTTTAATAGATTATTTTTATATGAATCCAATAAGTAAGAAAAAAGCTTAATGAATTAAAACTTGTTAAAATAATAAAATAGATTAACTCAGATATGTAAGGCAAAGTATTAAATAAGTAATTAAATTTATATTCAGATTCAAATATAAATACTTGATTGACTTAGTAAATTCATATATGATGAATGTATTTAAATTTAGACAATTAATAAAACAAACGCAGTCTAAGTTGAACATAATGAAGGAAACTTTTAGTACTTCCCTTGTTTTATAAAATAAGTTACAATTAAATTTTTAATAAATATCAATATTACATGTTTGATTGAAAATTATATATATAAGTAATAATTTTTTCTCATAAAATTTATTATGAATGTTTAATTAAAAATAAAATAAGAAAATTATAATGACAAAATTTTAAAAATATAATATTATAATAAAAAAAATTATGCAAATATTACTAAAACCTTAATAAATCACATTCTCAACCATTAGACTTTTCTCGAAAGGGAGGAAGTATCTTTCAAGAAGAATTGTCAAAATATTGTATTTCTTTTATTTCGACCAACTAAAATTAAATATGTTGAAAGTCAGTTGCTTATGAATGTCAACGTATTAATAGGAACAACAGCTATACAACTATATTCGCGTTTATATCAACCTGTTTCTAATTAATATTTTTATTTATAGTTATTTCTGCAGGAATCAAATCATTTCAATTTTAGATTAAGACATACTATATGTTAAAAGGAAGTTATATGAATTTAGAAAAAGGCTTCACCATATTCATAAGCGAAGTATTAGTTTTAAAACAAGTGTTAAAATTGAAATATATTTTGAGCATTTTCAAGGCGTTGTGCTCTTTATTTATTCTTTATCTCCCCTTAGTTTATCAATTTTTCATACTCCCTCCATTTCTATTTTGTTGCTTTTTTAGAATTTAGTTCTTTTTCTTTTTTGCTTGTTTTTCTCATGTTTCAAAATAAAGACAAAATTAATTTTTCTATACTATCTTTTTATCATGCAAATTAAATAAGGACAGTCATGATATAACATCAATAAATTTAATATTATTATGCTTATTAATTATTGATCTTGACCGGTATATTTTGAACTTTCTGTTTTTATATGTGTCTTTTGATTTTTTCGCACGTAAGTTTGGGTGAATTATTTTATATGTTAAATATTTTATTTAATTAAAAAATAATAATTATAAATATTTTAAATAAGAATTAATATGAATATAATTTTTAATTAAAATAAAATATTTAACATATAAAAAATTAACTTAAACCTATGTGCAAAAAAATCAGAAGACACGATTATACAAACGAAGGGAGTATCATAGACCTAGACAATTACAAAAATTATTGGGAGTAATCAATTTATCGACTGAGTGATGCTCCAGAAAGTCAACACATACTACGGCACTGTACATAGGTGCGGAAACTTTCAACACCTACGTACGCTCCCAAACTTCATCCTCCGTCCGTCCATACATATCGAGAAATGCTCGTTCGGGTTCATAATAACTTTCATTTGATATTTTGGCAAGTAAATTTAGTTATACGTTAAATATTAATAATTAAAATATTTTAAATAATAATTAATACTAATAAAAAATTTATTCATGTTAATTTATTATGGACGACGGTTATTCTAAATAAAAAGGAAATGTCGGGAAGTACTCGGTAGCGGAATCCATGTGGCTGCATATATGGATCGGTCCTGGAGACCCTTGGGCAGTTCACGAGTGATTGCATGTGGGCAAGCTTCTGTCCAGATAAATCGCTCAATTCTCTCATTGTATGAGTAATTACAATTATTACAAATCATATACCAAAAAAAAAAAAGAGTAAAAATTAAGAGCGAAAGCAAATTGTAGCGATACATAAATACCGATCAAAGAACTCTGTTCTTCATAGAAAGTCTGGAGTTTACAAACACAAATAACCGACGCTATGCGTATTATTTTAATGAATGACCAAAATGGTAAATAGATACGCATACATAGAGTCATATATATATTATTCAACACCATACATTATTTCTGAAAACAAAAAACCAAAAACACGCACACTCTTGAGATGCCAACAAATAGGAATAAGTGTCACAAACATTATCTCATCAAACCGGACTTTATTATTTATTGCTAATAGTTATTTATATTATTATATATTAAGCTGCTTTGGATACAAGAGTTGGCGTCTCAGTGCTTGCCGGTCTGGTTGAGTCGACATCGACCGGTTGAGGTAGCTTGGTTGCCGGTTTAGCAGGTGGGACTTTAGTAGAATCGACGGGTTTTGTTGCAGGTGCAGGTTGTTCGCCGGCTGGAAGTTGAGGTACAAATGGTTTTGATGCATTCTTTGGGTCCAAAAACTGTTTGAACCATCGGCCAGATGCCTTGGGATAACGTTTATGACCATCCAAATAATCAGTGAAATAGAGTCCCATTTTTACATTATACCCTTGCCCTGGTTCCATGCTGTCTATCAGTGACCACCAACAATATGCTGCCACATTGGCTCCATCTCTACAATTGAACAAAATAAATAAATAAATTAGGCTAGTAAAATATGTGTTATATGTGTGTGTGGGTGTGGGTGTGTGATTGTGTGTGTGTTTATATATATATATATATATATATATATATATATATATA
>CM025784.1:47678840-47692237 GCA_014636745.2 Centella asiatica | reverse complement strand
TGATGCTCCAGAAAGTCAACACATACTACGGCACTGTACATAGGTGCAGAAACTTTCAACACCTACGTACGCTCCCAAACTTCATCTTCCGTCCGTCCATACATATCGAGAAATGCTCGTTCGGGTTCATAATAACTTTCATTTGATATTTTGGCAAGTAAATTTAGTTATACGTTAAATATTAATAATTAAAAATATTTTAAATAATAATTAATACTAATAAAAAATTTACAAAAAAAAGAATGAAAATCAATCCACAGTACGAGACGGATGGATATATGGATACACGTTTTCGTATGGATATATGGATACACGTTTTCTTCTTGATCAATTTCTTCGAACCATGTCTCGTTGTTTCCACATCGAATTATAGTCCCAAATTATAGAGTACTTTTGTTGTTTTCTACTCCAAGTGTCGTCGCCTCTTCATTCGTTCTTGCCCCATTACCATATATTGTTCCCACATTATACTTTTACTTTTTCTTCTTAATCTTTTTTCTTACTTTATAGAATGTGGATCAAACACCTTTATAGGATTGTAGAAATGGATATTCCATTCGCTTTACAAAAAATAAGTAATATTTTATTTTATTCATACGATGTTTTGAAATTCTAAAATTCAAATTGTAAAAAAGGTTTAATAATGTTTTTTATATAATAAACAGATTATTTTATTTGAATTTTAATGTCTTATATAATGTTAGTCATTTTACAGTTAAAATATTTAAAATTAAAATTAAAATTTAATCATATATTTTCATAAAAGAACTAAATTATTTTTTGAAATGTTATTTTTTTTTAAACAGGTGAAGTATCAATTTATTAATTATGCGGGCACCATTTCGATGGAGTCAAGAAAAGCTTCCGGAGATTAGAAGATGATAAAGAAATCATGCAAAGTAGTTGATAAGTGAGCGAATGCGTGCATGAATTTCTAAGCACTAGTTTCATATGTTAAAAAAAATAGTTGTTTAAAATTTTTACACATAAATTTAAGGGATGTTTTTCATATGTTAAATATTTTACTTAATTTAAAAAAATAATAATAATAATAAATATTTAATATAAGAATTCACATTAATCTACATTAACCTACGTATAAAAAATCAAACGCCACCTTATAAACCGAAACTAGTAAATTCCAATAAAGCATTCATTGCGCCAATTTTACGGATCTCTTTCATCTTCAAACCTCGTGACTTAATTTTGGCATCCCCGTGGATCACATTTCCCATGGTTCTACATCATGCAACCACTTATTAGTCCAGTACAATTTTGGGGTTTCTTCTTTTTTAGTTTCTTTATCTTTACATGCATTTGTCCCCAAACATGTAGTACCTGTAAAACTTAATAATGGATGCTTAAAATTTCCGTTTCAAAATAGATTACTTAAATTTTATAGCGATGCGTAATTTTATTTTATACTCCTTTTGGTTTAAACCGATGTTGCATGCATATATGATTAACTAAAATATAAAATAAATATTACTTTGTATATAGTTTATATTTATTTTTTTTTATTTTTGAAAATCCTTTTTAATTTATTTTTTTGAAAATCTATCGAATAAAGTAAAGTATATAACAAATATTAACTTTTACCTAAATATGACGTACTACATATTTAAAAAACAAACTTAATTGTTTATAATATCAATCTTTGTATATTGTGTTGGGTTTCGACAAATAAAACGCAGCGGAATAAAATAAAATAAAATAAAATAAAAACGAACGAAACCCTAACCCGAGAATCCATGCGAAACAATTTAATACAGATGGTTTAAGATTTTACCGATTAAACACGCAGGATCCAAAGCTTTGATGAGAATGTTGAATGTCTCCGAATCTTTAACGCAATCCAACTGGACAGGATTGCAATACTAACTGCTGAATCTGTTTCTCTCTCATCAATCCGAAGTACCAAGAATGCCACCATATAGTTGCATGGCTAAACTAGGACTGGCTTTGCTTTTAGAAAACGTATATTAATGAGAGAACAACTGATATATCCTATATATAGTTGTGTATAGAGTAATTCCAAACCCTAGTCTGATTAGGAGAAAAAAATCCGAATTTTATATTTATTATATATTTTAATCAAGTCTTACTTAATTAATATATAAGTCAAATAAATATATATTCGTATTTTTTTCTAAGAGACTCTAATATATATATATAGATTAAATACATATAATTTAAAGTCATGATTTAAATAAAATCAATCTCATTGATAAATTAAAATCACTCTCCTTAATGAATGTTCTTAATTAGTGTGCGACCATGTAAGTTATTATTATATTGACAATAATTTTAAATCATATTATAAAATTATAAACAGTGACTGACATCTACTAATACATTACTGTTACCTAAGTAATAATAAAGTCGCTGATTCGACGCAACCTTTTCGTGACCAATATTTCAATGTAATTTAATCATTTTAATCATTTTAACCTTGATGTATAAGATTAAATTCAAGGTATGGATGTATCATCTTCTTCACAATTTAATCTCAGTTTTCTTGATCAATGAGTAAACTATATGAAACAAATCTCTATTTGAGTATGGTCATGCATTTCATAATCTCACTCAATCAAGAAGCCTATAAATATCACCCCTAATGGTTAAATTCCATCTACATCATTCTCATTTCACATAACTCATGATGCGTCGAAGGACCATTATATCATTGTCACTAGGAGAATTACTTATGACACATAGCATAATACTCCATGTAGAATTATCATGGTGGGTCTGTCTAGTACACTGTTCTCTAACATAGTACCTATGCATCAACTTAATATATCTCATATATATTTATGACCAATGAGATGTGGTCATCAGTCAATCCACATACTAGTCTCAATGTATTATTATTGTCTCACTAACAATAATACTCGACTAGGGACATTTAAGAATAATGATATATACAACATATTTATATGATCTCATATTCAAGTCACATACTTAAATCCATATAATTAATATCATTTTTCTAAGAACATTTATTATGTTAACATTCATATAATGCAGTAAATAAAACATAATAAAAGAAATTATTATTTAACCAAAACATAACATAAATATAGTGTCACAATCATTACATAATTGGCCATATACACTCCAACTTATTGTATTTTCATTTTATTTTATATTTGATTCATATAGCACATTTGATACCTATTCATTTACACACAAAGTATGTAGAAAAGGTAAACTAATTAGGATAGATAGGAGTAACACTTTTTATCCGATTTTATATGTCCTCTTTTTTAACATAATTATTTAAATTTTATCTCCTTCTGTATTTTGATATAACTGTTGATGTTATTATTTAACCATTGAGAACGTAATAAGACAAAGTAAAATACTATACATATAATTGTAGAGATAAATATATTCTCATGAAAATATGGGATGAACATATACGAGAAGGGTAATATCAGAGACTTGAATTTATTTAACTAAATTCAAATCTAAAAATTATAAAGCACTTATCTAAAAAATGAATAAATTAATTTCGATAATTAAAAGTTGAGATTCAAATTTTAATTTAACAAATATTTCAAATTACTACCTAAACAAGTCAAGTTGACTCGGAAGACGGTTTGTTTATGGTGTCAACCGCTTCCAAATGTACGGTAAATACCAACACGTTTAAAACGTGGGCTGATTGTTTATCCCAAATGTGGACCACGCGAAAGTGCGTTTACACATGAATAGTGCTGTGCAAAGATAGATTTACTTACAGTTGACTCAACTTGTTAAAATGCGAAACGATTACAAAATAAGCTATAAGTCAATACATTTAGTGTTTAAAATTCTAAAAAATTTACCACTTCATATAAACAGAATTTTCGTATGAGTATATTCGATAAGTTAGAAAGCAGTTGTACTTATTAATTTCAGTTTATACGTTTTCTCTTGCTTCATGTCATCTTGATAATTTTATCAGATTATCAATAATTTGACAGCGTTATATGATATAAAACATGTTTCTTTATCAAATAAGAAGATTATCACTATATATTGTCCTTATACCGGTAAAGAAATATAGACCGCCAAATATATATTCTTTCCTTTACATATATAAACATGTATTTTAATTATCTAATAATATATACATAATCCTTTTTTATTATAATATTAAATTTTCTAAAATTTAACATGATAGTTTTCTAATCTTTTTTACATGTAATTTAACTTTCATAATAATTTTATGAAAAAATTATTATCTATATACACAATTCTCAATGAAATATTCAACATTAATATTTATTAAAAATTTAAATATTATTATCGTTTAAAACGGAAAGAAGTGGGTAAGACGTAAACATTGTTGTTGGTGGGCCATTTGATTGATATATATAATGTGAAAGCTCTTTTAAAAGTTGGTGTATGTAATTATTGTAGACACTCTCGTGTGCATACTACCATGGTCTTTAAAATTAACAATAATATATTGATGGTGATCAGACCCACCCAATACCCTAAATCGGAAGTAACCACTACACGGTACGCTTCATTTGTTTTTGTTTTTTATTGCCCAAATTTTTCTTACACCGCTCTAATTTTTACCGTACTTAATTCTCATTCAATTTTCACTAATAAAATTTAATTATTTAATATCTAGGTCACAAGTGAGTACTTATAACCACTTCAACTAATATATATCTACGACCTCAGTACACTCCGTATATGTATGTATACAATGAGATTTCTGTGTGTCTGTGTTTGTGTTTGAGTATATGCATATTTACATATAGGTGTATGTATATATGCATTGAGATTTTTGTGTGACTCTGTTTGTGTTTGGGTATATGCACATTGATGTCTTGTCTTCTTTTCTAATCGAGTATAGTGCATGTTTATTTGGTGCTAGCATGAATAACACAAAACGGTGATGTTGTACGTTATGTATCAAATTATTATATTTTTTTCAATGATGTCATAAAAGTATAGATCTTCCTTAGTTTAAATATAATTATCATAAATTTTTTTGTTATATTAATTATATTTAATATTTAGTATATATTAAATCTCATCTAAAAATACGTAAAAAAAATTCAAATATCATATATTTTGAAAATAAGATAACGATGAAAAAGTTATCGCAATGACCAACATAAAATTAACTAGTAATAATTGATGCACATGGAGAGACTACAAACAAGTAGGGCTCATCTATGAAGAGATCAACTTGTTTGTTACATTATATAATTATATCTTGTGATACAAGTAGGAAAAAATTAACAAGTATTTTTATTTTAATTTTTTTTAAAATAAGATCTGTTAGATCAATAGATATATTTTAATTTATATCAAGAAAACGGGTCCCCTGTGAACGTGCCAAGACTTATATCGAATCGTATAGGGTTGATGAGTCATGGACGGTGAAAAGGTTTATTTTCACACTACCTAAAAATCTTGTCTTGTGGCTATTGAAAAAATCTTCTGTTTTGGCTATTGAAAACATTATCCACAATTGACGCAATGTCTTCTTTTGGATATGGTAGGGGCCTAAGCCCCGGAAAGATTATCCGCAATGTTTCGAAACAATTATTCTCTTCGTTTTAAAATTAGAATATATTTTATTTTATGAATATATATATATTCACGAAATATTATAATTTAAAATTAAAAAAAATTTAATAAGTTGAATTAAAGTGTCATAATTATTTTTTTAGTTACAAATGTTTATAGTATTATTTTTTCATATAATCTTTTTCTAGTGTATTATAGAAATCATAAACTGAAACTCCACAAAACCATTTGTTAAAACTAAATACACTAAGAAGTGTGACTTTTTAGATAGAGAGGAATGCATTAAATAGCACAAAATTTCAGACACTATACACGGTTCATACAACATCCACAACCAAAAAACTGGTTTCAACAATTAACACAATGGTATGTACACATGTTAGTTGGCGAATGGATCGTCTTTTGAAATATTTTATCCGGGGCATTCATGTGACAGCAATGTGTTTATAGTAGAATTGGGGGTAGGGTGTCACCTTCTTTCTTTAAATTTCGTTTGATGTTTTTTACTGCCCGATTTATTTAGTCGTCATTTCTAATTGTTAGTTATATATTAATCTGGTTAACAACAATAATCTTTTTAGATAAACGTTTAAACTTCACAGTAGTTGTATATTTTTAGTTTTCAAGATAATTAATATAAAAATTCTTAATATCAACTGACTGACTGCATTTCTCAATCTTACAATCCGATACACTTACAATATAATAAGGTTTAGTTGATTTGAGATGAGAAGTACGTAACAATAGTTGAAGCATTTGTTTTGCAATTTTCTAAGAGAATTCTTGATTGATGGATTAAAGGTTATAAGCATGTGTGTTATTTGGACTCAGATGGATTCCTGTACATTATTGATAGGTTGAAGGAACCGATAAAGCGGCCTACCATGTGATCAAGTGTCTGATGAGTATAAATATGCTTTCAATTCTGCAACTAACTTCTCGCAAGTAAGCCATCTGATAAATTTCGAAATCGATTGCAGGTTCCCCCGAACGTATTCTTCGTTCAACTCCTGGTATAGCTGACAGCATTGATTCCGTATGTATCTCATTACATAATGGTGGAAATTAATTGGAAAAAACAATTAAAATAGAACGAGGAGCAATTTAGAAAGAATTCAGAGTAAATATGGTGGAGTCACTTCATGAATTATGTCAAAATCTTAACAAAATTTTGATAGTGGAGATGAATCATATTCATATCCACGATCTGATCTTACATGTTTAATTTTATGATTGAGTTTATTTTCAACTTCAATTTTGTAGATTAGAAACTTTTTTCTAGTTTCATTTTTACTCTTCAAAAGATAAACTTGAGTGTACCTTGAGAAATCATCTATGAAAGTAACATAAAATATTTTGCCTCCTCGAGAAATGTTTTGGGACATATATTCAAGATCAGTGTGTATTACACTTAAGAATTCAGATTTAGGGTTCTCAGCAAGTTTACAAGATTTCTTGATTGGCTTAGCCTCTTCACAGATTTTACATTTGTCAAGATTAGTGAATTTTATATACAGATTTTACATTTGTCAAGATTAGTGAATTTTATATACTTGAGAATTCCTGGTGAATGCATTTGTTTGACATAAGAATAATTCACATGATCTAATCTAATATGTCATAAAGTGTCACACTCAATCAAATAAGTAAAATTAAAAACCTTATTATTATTATTAACCACTTCAAGTAAATTTAAGTGAAACAAACTATTATTGAAATAGCCTTTGCCCGGTCACAAACAAGAATTCTTAGTGAGTACTACCTTAGCGAGTGTCTGACCCGTTACTTTAGGAGAAAACGAAGAGTTCATCTAGCGTAGACAATGAATTATAGGGGAAAATAGCCGTTGACATCTTTTCCAACAGATATGCATCCCAATAGGTGTTAGTTTGGTAGTTCTTAGTGAGAAATTTAGCATTGTTGGGCTTCATCTTGCAGGTGTTGCCATACAAGAAGGTACGTCATGTTGCATTTATTAGTGCTATTCCAAAATCTCAAGCTGGAAAAGTATTGAGAGGGGAGCTGGTCAGTCATGCTCTCTCTGGGGTTCAGCAAGACTATGATTCAAGGTATATATATAATTATTCTTGATCCTTAGTCAGCAACTATTAGTTACATGTTATACTTGTAATTTATATAGGACCAACTTTAAACATTTAGAATTTGTAACTTTTCCAACAATTTGAAAATTTTCACTTACTACCAACTTGAAAATTTGCAGTTCAAATATTGGCTGAATCACTAACCACAAGGAGTGCTGTTTTCTTACATTCTGATATATGAATATGATGGAACCATCACAAACAATATGCTGAAATTGCTCTACTAGGTCCTGAGCTTTGTAAATTCCAAACTTGTCCATAACTGTTGACACCCAGTTCTCTCATTCCTGGGCAAACCAACTACAGGGTTTTGTTTTTGATTCCCAACAACTTGTAGTTAGTGAAGTTGCAAGTGTTTGGGGTAACTCTGTAAGTGCTTCATTTTGTAAATTAAGGCTCCAGTGCATAATTTGATGCACATGTTTGTGCAATCCGTTTAGATGTGTACTATATATGAGAAATTTATTACAGTATGTTTGCATCATTCACCTGCTAGTTATCATATTACATGTGTTAATTTTATGATCCCATTGAAACATACGTATGTTATTTTCGTTCGCATAGTTGAATATCTAATTAATTTTAGTATTTGCTAGTTTACTAGTGGTAGTGTCCATGCTAGATATACTTTTGAAGGTTTAACTGCTTTCCCCAATATCTTTGATGGTCATTACTCCCTATACAAGTCCATGTTTTTCAATCTCTACAAATTTAGTTTACATTTCGACATTTTCAGAAACATTTTGGACCATCTCTATATTTAGTTGTTATCACTAATCATTTATGGTAGATGGCAGTTTTTTGAAGAAAAAAAAGATTTACAATGATTTTTATATAGTATTTAAGAGAGACGGTTATTTGAACGGTATTCAAATCTTACGGGCAGAATAAATTTTGATTACAAAACTTTTTGAACCATCTTGTTAACTAAAGAGTGCATGACTTTGCATTTTAGTTAGATCAACTCAAATAAATAAAACTAAATCTCAAGAGTACGTATTGTTGATGAAATTTGTGTCCAATTACCATGTGATGATTTGAGGTTTTTTTCGGAAAACACATACTATCATAGCATTAAATGAAAAGGGATTACAGCAACAAGACAAGATAGAAGCAAACAAGGACGAACATCCACAGACTCCGACTCAAAGAACTACCAACAAGACTCAATCCAAACATGAACCCTTATAACAAAAGCCAACATCTGACACAAACAAGCACGACTACAGATAACATAGGCTAGACAGTACTTCAAAATAAAGAGACTGGACTCAACACAATTATGGAATTCTAGTACAGAAGACATTATCTATTGGCATAACTGATCTGATTTCCAGATTTTGACTTTGACCGAGGGCTTCATCCATCAGAGAGTTAAGAGCTGCATTGTTCTCCTTGAGTCGCCTCAAAGTCCACAATTGAAGGAGATGCAAAAGCTGCAATGATTGAGGTACACATATATTCATTTTATGGTTTGTGTAATGGGCTTGGTAGAGTAATCCCGACATGGCCTATTGGCCTGTAAGGTAATTGATTCATTGGAGCCAAACCCCTGCCCTAGTGCTCTTCTTCTTCGTCATCTTATTTTGTTATGTCAAATAAATTGATCTTCATCGAAGTTGAGCATATCATAGATACAAATATCCCATTTCAATTTAAATTTTAAATTCTATTAGTGTAAATTACATTATTAAATCTGTAATCTTAAAATTTTAAGTCGAAACAAACATCATCAACATATCATAAATGGAATCAGATTTTGTTATGGAACAGAAAGGGGTAATTCCGATTGAGATTTACTGCTACTATATGTACTACATCATCTACTACAAGGGTTTAAAATTTTGATGCATCATCTTTTTTTTTAAAACCTCCTAATGTTAATAGTCCTACATGACAATTTTTAAAGGACTTATCTACTTAAATTGTTAAATTCACACATATTTTCGCCAACATAAATTATGTTGTTTCATTTAAATAGTAGATCACGTTAATAAAACGATAAACAACAAAATTTGTATCTTTCATGAGAATATCTGCAAATTTATTTGTGAAAATAGATTTATTCATCTCTAAAAACTTGATACAAGGAGATATAGTACGATTTATAACAGTTCCGTATATATTGTTGTTTGTATTACATACTACTAATGGGAGTACATTAAAATTTTACTCCGTGTCGGGCAGGCGAGCGGCTTACACGAACCCTGAGGACAGAAAAGGCCTGCTAAATTAACTGTACGTGAAACAAATTCTATGGAGCAAACAAACGGATACCAATGCTAAATTTAGAATTGGTGTAGGTAAATTTGATTTTTTTATATTAATAACATCTATAAGAATTAAATTAGTCACCCCAATAATTACTATCAATTTTAAAATTCAAATAAAATATATTAGATTAGAATTATATAATAATTTTGCAAATCAATATTGAAAATTTAATATACACGACGTATGTTAATAATTAATGCTCCATTTATCTTAAAATAATAATTAGAGATATATTTTTTGATTATGATATATTTATAAAATACCATTTTTCAATTATGTGTAATTAACCAATCAAATATAATATCAGATTTCAAACAATAAGACGAAGCATTTTATAATTGAACTGAATATGACCGTTATATTATTGTGTAAATCTTTGCCCAACAAAAAACAGAAGAACAATGCCTATATGGCTATATGTGAGATGAAGTACTTTATGAGCGTGTCATATGAAACACCCCAACATCATAAATAAGACAATCGAAGAAGTGGTGCGGGAAGTGGGGTGTGGTGCGGTGGGTCTAACACGTGACTTGTACAGATACAAACAAATGTACTGTATTATCCTAAAAACATTTATTCTGTTTATTTCATTCTAAAATTATAAATATATTCTTAAAATGATAGTTTCTAAAAATAAATTTTATATTTTAAATATATCTCTATTATTATATTATTTAATATTAGTTTGAATTATAATAAAGACAATAGATATGGTAAAATTAATTGAAATAGTAAAATTATGAAATAATATTTCAAAAAAATTTATTATTTTTTATAATTTAAAAATAAAAATATATCTCTAATTTTAGAATAACTAAATATATATATATATTAACAATTTCAAAGGAAAAGAGTATATCGTATCTCAAACGGCCGACCTCGTATGCACGTGCTTAACCAAACCTCATCTCCCTGCAACCTGCACGCTCGCCCTTCCTCATTTAACGTTTGCATTGGAAATTTGGAATTAGATCTTGGTACTTCCACCAATCATTCCGATAAATATTTTAATAGCTTGATACTACAAATATTTATTTAGCGCTATATACTCTGATTAATTTAAATTTTTGTAATAAGAAAAAAGAAAACAGTGATTATACGTATAAGAAGGAAAAAATGAAAAGTTATAGTTCATATAAGTTTTTTTCCAATTTAATTTACGCGAGTAGATAATTTTTCTAATACACAACATCTTTCTAATATTATATTTCTTCAAATTCACAGACCGTTGTTGATCATATGAAATATAAAAAGATTACATATGAAATATCTATACAACGATCGTAAAATTATAAAATTATTAAAAATCAAATGAATTCCTGACTAGAGTTTTCAAAAATAAGACTTTCATTTGTTGAAAATTTTATGTAGCTTTCCATGAAGGAAAATAAAATATGAACGATTATATCCCTAATGAATGTATTGTTATAAACCTCTGCCCCAAGTTTATGCGACATTTTTCAACTTAACAAAGTTGGACCTACGGAACTCAATCAATAAATATACTAATACGTGTACTGTGTGTGCATCTCAAATGCCAAATTCAACGAACTGCTAGAAGATTTGAATATAATCTGGGAAAGCGTGGAAACTGTTGCATAGTTTGAAATTGGACTTCTTGTCTTTTAAGAGGAAAGAAGATGTTGTCTTCAACAAATGACATTTTAATGATTTTTTTATGATTTTTTTTTTATATTAACTTTGTATTCAATATTAATTTGTTTCTTTTTTATTCTTTCCAATAAACATTAGAAGAAGAATATTGAAATTTTAATCTTTTATAAATATTTTGGTCAAAAAAGCATAAAATAAATACATTTTTATAATAAAAAAAAAACTAAGTATTTATTGTTATCAATAGTCACCTAATTACACATATATAAGACCCTTCTTTTATTATCATTATCTTACATTAAGTTGATTTTTTTTACCGCTAATAAAAATAACCACTTAGTTTAAAATAATAACATAAAAGGGAATAGATAAACTAGAAAGTATATACTTGTATGTGTAACTACGTAAAGAATAGAAAGAGTATAACATAACTTTCTCTGAGCTGGAGCATTAGCGCACGGGGTAAAACTCATATTTGCCTTGACAAAAAATCACCATTACGATATGGTAGGATTTTTTTAATAGTATAAAAATAAAAATACATAACTTTGTCGCTTGATCCATTCCGTTACCCAAACAACGCCGCCGTCCGCTTTCCGCTAAAACCCAACTCACTTCCCATTCATAACATCACCCGCACTCTCTCTCTCTCTCTCTACATACACACGCACGGAGTATATTGCAATTTCTCTACTTGATTAATGACTCTCATTCTTGCTGTAGTCGTCATTTAGGTGATCAGTGATTTTCTCTCTCACTACTTGAAAATGCCAACTCCAAAAGACTCATCTTCCTCCTCCTCCGAAATTCAAATCCCACTCGTCGAAGAAGACGATAAAGAGACTCTGCTTCTCCAATTTGACCAATCTGTTCACAAATTGGAAATATTCTTCTATTTCTTGGGCTTCTCTCACTGCGGCTCTGCTTTCGCCGCCGCTCTCTCCTGGCTCTGCTTCGCCGTCCTGGCGGTGATTGTACCACTGCTGGTGGCTATCTACTCTTTCTGCTCCGACTGCAGCAAATTTCAGATCAGAATCTTCGAGCTCGAGATCCTGATCTCTCAGGCAGTTGCTGCCGCGATTTCGCTTCTTTGCATTTCTCACAATCTTCGCAAGTACGGAGTCAAAAACCTTATCTTCGTCAAAGATCACTACCACCGCCACTTGATTCCCCAATACATTCATAAGATTAATGTAAGCTTCCTCCGAACCCCAATTTTTAAAACTTTTAGTACTAAATTATTGGTACATTTTCACATTAACAAAGTGTATACTGGGGCCCGCTGGAACTGCTTATTGACCTTTAACTTCAAAGTTAAAATTACTTAACTTGGAAAGTACGAAGAGAAGTCCATACGCAGATAACGAAGAACCATAAGACTCAGTTTCTAAAGCCTTTCCTCTTAGAAGTATTTGCCAAACGCCCTCTATCTTTGCCTAAAATTATCAGAATGTTCCTCCCCTCTGAGTGCTTTAGCTCCACTATTGCAAACAAAGGCAATAGCTACTTACAATCCCCAATTCTCTGTTTAGATCTCTGGACTTTAGCCTGTAGTAATGAATTCTTTAAAAAATGAATCTTGCATTTTCTATATGAAAGATATGGGAAAAATATTGCTACAAAGATCTGATATTTACATCCACATTGCCATAACCTCGAAGTTGAACTCAAAATAATTAACTCATATGATAATATAGGATTGCAAAAGAGGAGGATGGGGTTTTTTTTTGGTGGGGGGGGGGGGGGGGGGGGTGGGGGGAGCGTGGTGGGGGGGGGGGGGGTTTTTGTTGGGGTTGGAGGAACTTTAATGTGGACTTGTATATTGTTTGTTGCTCCTTTTTATTCACTCATATAACCATATAA